>BQNB010092355.1:0-26639 GCA_026074375.1 Tanacetum coccineum | reverse complement strand
AGTCGGTTAACGATTACCGCCCCATTAGTTTGATTGGCAGCCTTTACAAGGTGGTCACAAAAATTTTAGCTACTAGATTATCTTCGGTGTTGCATAATCTTATTTCGGAGGTTCAATCGGCTTTTCTTCCCAATAGACAAATTCTGGATGGGCCGTTCATTTTAAATGAGCTGCTGTCGTGGTGTAAGCTTAAGAAGAAACACGCCATGATCTTTAAAGTGGATTTTGCCAAAGCTTACGATTCAGTTAGATGGGATTTTTTAGATGATGTTCTTTGTTCTTTTGGGTTTGGTTCTAAGTGGAGGTCTTGGATTACTGGAAGTTTAGCATCTGGTAAAGCTTCTGTGCTGGTAAATGGTAGTCCGACTTCTGAATTTCATTTTCACTGCGGTTTAAAACAAGGAGATCCTTTGGCCCCGTACTTGTTTTTACTTGTGATGGAATCCCTCCATCATTCATTCTCTAGAGTGGTTGAGGCCGGTTTTTATAAAGGTATTAGTTTTAACGGGTCTACTAATATTTCGCATCTCTTTTATGCGGATGATGTGGTCTTTATTGGCGAATGGTCTAGAGAAAATTTATCCCGTGTTATGCATGCTCTTCATTGTTTCTCCTTAGCTTCTGGGCTGAAGATAAATGTGCATAAGAGTCATTTACTTGGAGTCGATATTCCTAAAGATACGGTAGAAGCTGTTGCTTCTGTCGTTGGCTGCTCCTCTATGTCAACTCCCTTCAAGTATCTAGGGGTTATGGTTGGTGATAACATGGCTAGAGTGAGTGCTTGGGATGACGTTGTCAGGAAGATTAAATCGCGTCTTTCGAATTGGAAGGTTAAAACTCTATCGATAGGAGGCCGGCTTACGCTCCTTAAATCAGTTTTAGGAGCTACTCCAATCTTCTGGATGTCGTTGTTCAAAGTTCCAAAGTCAGTCCTCGCTCATATGGAATCGCTTCGTAGAGATTTTTTTAATGGGGTTCAAGGTAATGAGAAGAAAATTTCTTGGGTAAAATGGACTAAAGTGCTCTCGGCAAAGAAATTTGGAGGCTTGGGTGTGTCGAGTTTTTTTGCGTTGAACCGTGCTTTGTTGTTTAAATGGGCTTGGAGGTTTATTTCTGATGATAATTCGTTATGGTATCGTGTCATTTCTGCTATCCATGGTCCGAATTTACAGGTTCGTTCTTCTGCTCCTCGATCTCTTTGGTGTGCTATCATTCGGGAAATTCAGAATTTAAAAAACAAGGGAGTTGATTTGATCTCTTTTTGTAAAAAAAAAGTTGGTAACGGAATTCACACTAAATTTTGGCATGACGTTTGGATTGGAGATCAGAAACTTAGCTGTGTTTTTCCCCGTCTATTTGCATTGGATGAGGATAAAGATTGTAATGTCGCTTCTAAATTCCATGGTCCTGTCGAGCTTTCCTTTCGTCGTGCTATCAGGGGTGGCGTTGAATCCTCTCAGTTTTCTCAGCTTAGAGAAATGCTTGATACAGTCATCCTCTCAAATATGGAGGACCGTTGGCGTTGGGATTTAAATGGATCCGGTTTGTTTCGTGTTTGTGATGTGAGAAACTACCTAGATGATTTTTTCCTGCCTAAAGACGATAGAGGTACAAGATGGGTCAAGTGTATTCCCATAAAAATAAATGTTTTTGCTTGGAGGGTCTCTTTAGATCGGCTTCCAACTCGGGTTAATTTGATTCGAAGAGACGTTCAAGTTCCATCTTCTGATTGTCCCATTTGTACTTCAGATGATGAAGATGCTTCTCATCTTTTATTTAGATGCTCTATGGCTGCTGACATTCATCGGTTGATTTGTCGTTGGTGGGGTCTTAATTGGGCTAATATTGGTTCCTATGCGGAGTGGTTATCGTGGTTTAAAGACATTCGGTTGGGCTCTAATGTCAAATCCTTCCTTGAGGGTGTCTTTTATGTTTCTTGGTGGTATATATGGACCTTCAGAAATAAGCTGCTGTTTGCTTCAGTCAAGCCTAGGAAAGACGTTATTTTCGACGACATTATTTCGAGTTCTTTTACTTGGTGTAATGCTAGAAGCAAACTTTCTTTTACTTGGGATAGTTGGCTTCAACATCCTAATCTTATTTCTTTGTAATTGTCTAGCTCCTTGCTAGTTTTTTATATAAAGTCGCCGTTCAAAAAAAAAAACCCCTTTTTATAGCTATCTAAATCAGATTCAGACTTATTAAGCTCTATTCTCAACTTATCATACTTAGACTTAAGATCTTCAAAATTTTTAAGACAAGTTTTAGAGCAAGTTTTGTTATTTTGTACCCTAGATTCAGAGAAAGCAATAAGTGAAAAGTTGGTAGAAGCCTCCTCATCTGCCATATAGCTCCAATCAAATCCAGTCCCATCTATA
Organism: Tanacetum coccineum; assembly: GCA_026074375.1. Lineage (NCBI taxonomy): Eukaryota > Viridiplantae > Streptophyta > Magnoliopsida > Asterales > Asteraceae > Tanacetum > Tanacetum coccineum. Next base: position 24,261 of record BQNB010092355.1, on the reverse strand, counting down.
GCTAACATAGCTTTGGAAGAAGATTCTTCCACATTCACTGTTCTTCTTGAGCTATCTTGACTTCTGTTCCTGTTCTCTTGACTCCTAGGATTTCTGCACTCTCTAGCAAAATGTCCCAACTTATTACAATTGAAACATTCTACCTTTTTCTTGTCATAACCAGCAGTATCACTTCCATTGATGATAATCTTTTTACCAGTTCTCTGATAAAACTTTCTTGCTTTTATACTTAGCAATGCCAATTGCCACTTTAAATCCATTTCATCAAGATCATCTTCATTGATTTGCTCTAGGTCTTCATGAACAACTTGAGACCCATTGGGTTGAGTGGCCAGATAAGCATATACTGTGGCATCATTGAGACAAGCAGTACTATTATTAGTGCTAGCAGTACTAACAGGAGTACTACAAGTACTAACATGAACATTAGCAGTATTAACATCATTTGTACTGCTATGACCTGAGAGAAAGGCCAAATTCTGAGAGCCTGAGTTTGAGCTAGAGATTACACTTCTTTTGATTCTGGTTTTCAACAATCTTAAAATTGTTGAAAGATCCATCAAAACTTATTGAGCCCAGATCTGATTTTTCCTCCCCAGACACAACATGCATACCCCTTCAGTAGGAGGACTTCTTAAGAAATTCAGGTTTAAGTTCGTCCTGGAGTGATGATATGATTCACCTTGAGATAGTTAACTGGTTATAATTTTTTTAAAGCCTGTTAAAGATAGAGTCAAGTGACTCTGAGCTAGAAGCATTGAAGGTTTCATACATCTGCTTTAAGAGTGTCTTTTGAGTCTTCTTGGTGGCTTCATTACCACCATTCAAAGAGAGCATGAGATGAGCTAGAATAAGAAAGTATTAAAAAGTAGAAGGTGGATGAGGATAAAGAGACATCAGAGCTTAAAAGTCTGATGGAAGTCATTTCTGATGAAGAGGAAGTAGCAGTTGATGCTATTCCTTTGGCTACTAAGCCTCCAAGCATTGTTGACTGGAAGATCCACAAAGAAGGAAAGAAAAGCTATTACTAGATAATCAGGACTGATGAAAGTTCAAAGATGTACTTAGTGTTCAGTTATATACTTAAAAGTTTTAACAAAGAAGACTTAGAAACTTTGTACAAGCTAGTAAAAGCTAAGTATGGATCAACAAGACCAGTGGAGGACTTGGATTTAGTTTTATATGGAGATTTGAAGACAATGTTTGACCCACATGTTGAAGATCAAGTATGGAAAAATCAATTAGACTACAAAGTATTAGAATGGAAGCTATATGACTCATGTGGAGTACATTCATTGAGGAAGAAAAATGTGCACATTCATATGTTGGTAGAAAAGAGATATCCTCTTACAGTACCTACAATTACTGATATGTTGAACAAGAAGCTTAAAGCTAATCATTAGAATGAAATGTGTTATCAGCTTTTTAAGCTCATTACAAAACAGCTCAAGAATCAATGAAGTGTTTGGAAGCATCCTCCTGGTGATTATAAAGCTTTCAATGAAGAAACTTGATAAGTTTGGAGATAAATATCAAGTTTAGGGGAGGGTTGTTAGGATTAAAAGACTTCTTGATGATTTTGAAGTTACTGCTGCTAAGGTTTGTGTTACTGCTGCTAAGCAAAAGTTAGTGCTGTTTATTAACTTTAATGAAAAATATGCTAAGTAGTTAGTACTGCTAGTTTAACTTAGTACTGCTAGTGTAACTTAGTTACTACTGATAGTATATGTTAGTACTGCTAGAGTAAAGTTAGTACTGCTGGAGAAGATTAAAGAAAATATTCTAAGTAGTTACTACTGCTTGTACACAGTTAATGCTGCTGGTGTATAAGTTACTACTGTCAGTGTTCAGAGTTAATGCTGCTATTACAAAGATATAACTACTGAAAAGATTAAGACTGGTAGAAGATTTTTTACTATCAGAGAACAGGTATAAAGACCGTCAGAGAAAAGATAAAGATTGATTGGAGATCAAGATTACTTAGTTGATAAGGATTGTTATTTATAGAATAGATCTTTAGAATAATCTTAAAGTGTGTTATTAATATAATGTAAATCAACTAGGACTACTTGTGTATAGAATAAAGGACGGTATAGGGCCATAGAGTTTGATGATCTTATATAGAGAAATCTTTTGTTTTGATAACGTTATAGCTTTCATGGTTTTGTAACCATAATAACTGGAGAGTTATTCGTATTATTTGTTATAATAATATTGGAGCTTTTGTATTATTGATTTATATTGTTTTGTGTTGACTGTTTCATTAAAGAATTTCTTCTTTTATTATTGATTAGATTCCACATATTCTTTAGTTTTATCAAATCATGTTCTTAACATAAGTTGTGAGATTTATCTAGCATAACTAAATCCGTACAACAAGTAAGGATTCAAGATCCATTCAAGTGGGACTAACACTTGGATACGCGTATCGAAACCGACTTCCAGGACACTATAAGTACAAAACTCAAAAATGAGTTTTAAGTGTGCTAAATCATATTCTTGATACCTAAACCACATAAGTCAATTTTTAGAGGAGAAAAAGAGCCAGAGAGTACTTTCAAAGCATTATAATCCCATAGAAGCAACGTGTTATTTTCTTACTAATTTTGTCATCGTTCAGTTTTTGGTATCTTTCGTTAACTCGGTTAGTTTACACTTGGCTAAAGCAATTAATCTCTGTATTAATTTGATGTTTGATGTGAAATTCCTTTGGGTTATTAGCCTTTATTATGATGATCTCAAATGTTTGTTTTGTTTATAATCTCGATTGTTATTTATCATTGAATTCTTGTTATGTTTATCAATTCATACTTGTTATAGTGTTTTGTATGCGTACTGTATCATTCATCTGGATCTAGTGATACAGAAACAAGTAATTTAGATGAACGACGATAATTCTCCATATTGTGTTCATGCATCTAGAATCATAGGATCATCAAGTATTATCCGTCTAAAAGCGTGCTAATGGATACGGGCTTCTGGCTTAACTAGTTATACGGATAACTGCCTTTGGTTTATTGAACATGTTGCTAGTAGAGTGAATTTAGATAACTCAATAAATAATATTTTGATTCCATTGGATTGTGTCGCTCAAATGTTGGATACTTAGAGTATAAATTTCCATTAAGTTAGTAAGTGGGGTTAAGTCTTATGAGCTACGGTTTAACAAGAAAATCACAATTGCTTTAATCCCTAGGATATATTTATAATCAGCAATATGGATGCTTTATTCGGTTGCTTCTAATTTATGTCAGAACTTACTGTGTCTAGTTCTTAGGATGATACAGTCCCGCCTAAGTATAAGAAATTGATATGCCTCTTCGGAGTTAAGTATATCATGGCACTGAATAAACAACCACTCTTATCGGATTAATGATGGCTAATTCATTTTTCTATATTAATAGGCTCGACCGCTCTTTTATCTTCTGATTAATTTTCTTGTGCGTCGGTTAAAGTCGTCTTTGAATTGTTTTTGTCACAACAAACCGTGCTAGTTCTTCAGGCTGATAAACCCCCTTTCTACCTTTAGAAATTAGGATTAGAACTAACATAGGATTAGCAAAGGTTTGACTTAGATTAGATTAAACTTAGATTAGATATTACTCTAGATTTGATAACCAAAATATAAATAAATGAGAGATTTATCCTCGCTTAAGGGTTCGACCACCTACTTACCACGTAACTACTAACGACGGTTACACTGCCCTGTTAAAGTCGTTTGTTTGTTTTTGGTTAAGTTAGCAAAATATAAATTTAAAACTTGAACTATCATAAATAAACACCACACAACGATACACCAGTCATCAAATATCCCCCCACTTGAATCCTGCTTGTCCTCAAGTAGCCTTTAGAAATTTATGAAAATGTATCCATAAGGATTTTTTCGCTAAGCATTTATTCGTTTAATTACTAGTACACAATCAAACACCTCACGAAATAGGTAGATGAAAACACTCAAATCACTCGACTAATCTATGTGATAACATGTAACTAATTCGCTCAATTGCTCGGTCGTGACGAGTATTCTATCATAGGCTTGGCAAGGATACACATCTCCACCACTAAAGCTAAAGAGTAACAAGTTTATAAAGGTAAATTGGGTTTAAAAGGCTTAAAGGGTTTGATCACTCTTTCTAATCTCTATCGATACCAATATTCCAGAAAAGGTGACAAAATCACACATACACACCCATAACGATGGGATAGACACATATGACTGCATTCGAACCTTAACTCGAATAAGCTAAAGAATAGGACTAGTAGTCTTTACTAAAAGTCATAAACCAGCAAGGGCGACAAACCACATATACACATCCATAACAATGGAATAAACATACATGATTTCATTCAATTCCCTCACTCGAGTAAAACCAAGGGTTAGGACAAAAAGAGATATATGGTATAGATCTTTTAATCCTTTCTCCAAAAGTAATAAACCAACAAGGCGGACAAAATCACACATACATGGCCATAATGACAGAATAGACACATGTGATTGCTCGCATCCTCATTCGAGTAAAACCTAAGGATAGAGATTAGGAAAGGGAAATAATTGTTTTGATAAATAAAAAATTGCAAAACAAATAGATTAAGTCCAAACAAATAAGACACAAGTTACTAGATACTTTCTTGACCGTTCCTATGATAAAGGCACATAAATATTTACAAAAACGTCTTCGTCATATATTAACAAAAACAACCTAAGTTAGCGTTCCCGTAACGGTCAACTTCCTAATCATCCATACTATACATACTTTTACAAAATCAAGTGGCGATATCTACCCCTTTATACAAAACTTTACATTGCTGATTTATAACATGTATCATCGAATAATCGATCCTTCAGTTAAGACCATCGGTTTAATGCTTTAACGAACTAACTATCTTCAAAATTTCCTTCTCTTTTTTACAGCAATTTTATAATTTTTCAATTTTTCTTAACAATACACTACGAATCTCGGTGTAATTTCACCATCTTCACGATCATAAATAACTCCGAATAATTTCTTCCATAATTCTTCATTCTTCGGACATACCAATAATTGTGATGGTAGTGAAAATACATGAGTTTAACTACTTTTACATTCCCAATTACGATGTGCAATTTCCCAATCATACCAGAGATAGAAAATGACACAAGACACAAGAAATACATACTTTACACTAAAGCAACTAGCAACTAATAAATGGACTTAATCAAACATGATAGGTGATGACATCAAATAACGTTACTTTTATAGAATCATTTATCCCATATAAATAACCCATTTAGTTTAATTATTGCAAAGAATTATTACTTAATCATTTATATTTGAGAATTGCAGTAATTATAGAGTACTTGGTGAAGATTAGCAAAAAGGCACCCATTCTAGAGCTTAAACGAAGACATTTAAAGATTACTATTCTGACATCCAATACGCCATATCCATTAAGGAAGATACGGCATATCTGTGCCTGCACTTCACAAAAGACCATGAAGGAAACAAGATCAATACGCCGTATCTAGGGAAGACCAATATGCCGTATTCAAGCTATGGAAATAAAATATTTTAAAAGATATCAAACGTGGTCCCTACTCTAAGAAACCCTATCGACCATATTCCAGACCTTATAAATAGAAAACTCAAAAATAAGTTTTCAGTGTTCTAAATTATATTTTCGATACCTAAACCATAAAATTTGATTTTCAGAGGAGAAGAAGAGCAAAAGAGGTCTTGCAACTTAATTAATTCCATAGGAAACAACTTGTAATCTCCTATACTCTTGTAATCATTCAGTTTTTGGTATCATTCATTAACTCGGTTAGTTTACCTTGGCTAAATTATTACTTTTGTATTGATTATGACATTTGAAAGCTAATACCTTCGGGTATTAACCATTATTATGAAGATCTGAATGTTTGGTTTGTTTATCTCGATTGCTTAATTTATCATTGATTGCTTATTTATGTTTATCAGTTTATACTTGTTTACGTGCTTTTGTATGCGACCTATCATTCAACTGCATCTAGGGATACGGATCAAGTAATCTAGATGCCGGGATGGCTCTTCATATAGTGATTTATACACTAGAGAATATGAAATATTTCCACGAACTTATACACTATTCTTTACCCTTAGATTGTGAGCTTAGTTAGACCCGAAAGGTGACCCTTTGGATCATCGAGTATGTTCTATTTTAATTGGGTAATACCTTGGTTTAGTGGTACTACTTGTGGTATGAATTGCTTTAAGCAGTAAGTGGATATATTATAGTCTCTATTGTAGCTAGAGTTTTAACAAGATCACCATTGCTTTAATCCCTAAGATAGATTATAATCAGCAAATAAGGATGCTTTATGTGAATACGTTTAATTGTGACATAATTCTTCGTATCTAGGTCTTTGTAGAAGTACCGCTCTTAAGTTTCTTAAGAATGATTTGCCCCGCCTCGTGATAAGTAATCATTGCACTAAATAAAACATATAATAAATAATTTCGAATGGTTAATAATGGTTAATACAGTTTTTTATATTTGGCTAGACAGCTCTTTTATCTTCTGTTAATTTGCTTGCGTGTGTTTTAGTGTCTTAAGTTGATTTTAGTCACCACAAAACCCGTGCCAGTCTCTCAGGCTGAAAAATCTACCTTATCCGTAGATTTAGGAGTATCACTAGGTTTAGCACTGGTTTAACATAGATTAGTAACACCAAAATATTAATCTAAATTGAAAGATTCGTTTTTTGCCTTGGTGATCGACACCAGTCCTCCCACTATCACCCCCCCACACACCTTACCATGAAACTACCACCGATCGGGTACACTGCCCGTTAAAGTGTTGTTTTTGGTAAAGTTGGCAAAATATAAATTTAAAACTTGAAATCATAAAATCACACACCTCACTACAACACAACAAGTTTTTGGCGCTGTTGCCGGGGAGTAAAAATTTAATCTTGATTTTTATTTGATATTTTAGTTTTTTACATTAGTTTAATCTAACCCTTAGGATTAGTGTAATTTAGATTAGTGTATGATTTTGTATATTTTGTATATTTGTGTATTATTTGCTTGTATATTTGCTTAGTTTAATTGTTTGCTTGTTTAATTGTTTCTAATACAATGTTCTGGTCGATAACCTAATACGGCGTATCCACTTCCATTGGATACGACGTATCCGACCTTCTTATCCAATACAGCATATTCGTTCAAAAATATTAATACGGCGCATTCAGATCTATTGAATACGGCGTAGTTATTATCTGATACAGTAACAGAACTTGTTTTTCGCATTTGATTTCTGTATATCTATGTTTTCTTTCTCCCGAGCCCATCCTACTTATTTTTTATCCCTTGTTTCAGGTAGTGCATGACAAGGAGTTCTACTAAGGAACTATTTATGCCCTTTAAGGAACCAGAACGAGAAATTTGATCATCTAGGAAGCTTCTCAAGACACTAAGTCTTGACGAATCAAGATCACCTGAATTCAATCTATTTTCTGATTTAGAAGAATATTCCGTAGAAGAAGTTGTAGAAACAATGGCAGAAACCATGGAACGGTACATGAGCAAAACTCGAGCTGACTATGGATCAAGAATTGCTAGGCCTAAATAAATGACAAAGATAGATTTGAATTAAAAGGCTAATTTCTCAAGGAACTACGTGACAACACCTTCAGCGGTTCGGATCATGAAGATGCAAACGCACACATTAAAAAATTTCTTAAGATTGTCAATTTATTCTATATCCCTAATATAACTCAAGACCAAGTAATGCTTAGAGCCTTCCCTATGTCCTTAATTAGAGCCGCGAGTCGTTGGCTAAAAAATAAACCATCTGGTTCAATCACAACTTGGGAAGATCTTAAGACAAAGTTTCTAAGCAAATATTGCCCACCTGCGAAGAAAATGGAGGAGATTAACAAATTTCAGCAAGAACCAGATGAAACCCTTTACCAAGCATGGGAGCGATTTAAAGAACTCTTGATGAAGTGTCCTCGACACTATTTAATGGAGATTGTTAGGAATACAAAATTCCTAGAAAAGTGTCGGTCGCTTTCATAGATAACTGTCGTTAGCTCGTTAAGTAATTTTTGGAAACTTACATAGTTAGTTAGCTCAAGGCCCATGGATAAACCCATGCAAGCCCAAGCCCACCATCCATTGTAAGTATATTAACACCTCTCCATGCCTTGGAGAGGTGGTTGGTTGCTCATTTTTGCACACATTAATATATGTTTACTTTCTCTCTCTAAGTGTTCATCCAACCCTCTCTCTCACTAAAACAATCTCTTTCCCTTTCATCTAGTATGTTATTTTATTAGTCTTCAATTGGTATCAAGAGTCATGGAGTGGTGTGCTTAGATTTTGTGTTTGTGTTGGTTCGTGTGTTTTTCTTCAAAAAAGGTGCTCGTTTTTTATTTTTTTCTTTGTTTTTTAAGCTTAAAATCCACACTAAAGGATCATCTACATAGGTAGCTTTGATCTAGTATCCTTGGATATAGGTGTGTGTGCTTAGATTCATAAAAAAATCTCTTATTTTGTGTCATATTAGGTTCGTTAGCTTTATAAAGGTCAAAATCTTGATTTTAAATTTTTTGACTTAAAAACCTTAAAGTTTTCATTTTTCTTGTCTCTATAGGCTTAGTAACTCTTTTGGTGCAAATTTTTTTGGAAAATAATCATTAAAAACTTGTCTTTTTTAGTTTTGGAAAAGTGGGTTTCAAGCAATAACCAAACTAGTTCTTTTCATTTGAGTACCGAACTAGAAATTTTACTATGTGAACCGAACTAGTTTCTCCAGTGACAACCGATCTAGTTGTTTTCCAGTGTGGACCGAACTAGTTTCTCCAGTGACAACCGATCTAATTGTTTCATAGTTTGAACCGATCTAGTTGTTTCACAGTTTGAACCGATCTAGTTGTTTCACAGTTTGAACCGATCTAGTTGTTTCACATTTTGAACTGATCTAGTTGTTTCACAGTTTGAACCGATCTAGTTGTTTCACAGTTTAAACCGATCTAGTTGTTTCACAGTTTGAACCGATCTAGTTATTTCACAGTTAGAACCGAACTAGTTATATCACAGTTGGAACCGAACTAGTTATTCTCAGTGAAGACCGAACTAGTCATTTCTCAAAGACCACCGAACTAGTCAAGTTTAATTGAAACCAAACTACTCAAATTTCCAAATTATACGGTTTATTTCTTTGACTTGTAAAATCCCGTGTTACATTAACTTGCTTTCTCGGTTTTGTCAAGAATTGTAAAATACCGTGTAGTTTCAAGAATTCAAACACTTAAAAGACAAATTAATCAAACACAATTTCTTTCTACCACCATTGGATCCGACAATAATCTTTTAACATACAAATTTCTCAATGATGACTCTTGCTGAAAAACCAATTCTTTCGGGTGCCGATAATCGTCTACCTATGTTGGAAAAAGATATGTATGACTCTTAGAAAAGCAGAATGGAGCTGTATATGATGAATATAAAACATGGAAGAATGATTCTTGAATCCGTTGAAAATGGTCCACTCATCTGGCCTTCAATTGAGGAAAATGGAGTGATAAGACCAAAGAAATATTCTGAGTTATCTGCTACGAAAGCAATTCAAGCTGACTATGATATCAAGGCAACAAATATCATTCTCCAAGGACTACCACCTGAGGTCTATGCATTGGTTATCAATCATAAAGTCGCCAAGGAACTTTAGGAAAGAATTCAACTTCTCATGCAAGGAACTTCATTGACAAAACAGGAAAGGGAGTGTAAGCTTTATGATGAATTCGATAAGTTTGCTTATAAGAAGGGGGAAACACTACGTGAATTCTACTTGAGATTTTCACTGCTACTCAATGACATGAACATCTACAACATGAAACTGGAACAATTTCAAGTGAACACAAAGTTTTTGAATACTCTTCCTCTTGAGTGGAGCAAATTTGTGACTGATGTCAAACTGGTTCAGGATTTGCACACAACTAACATTGATCAGCTTCATGCTTACTTGGGACAACATGAATTTCATGCAAATGAGGTTCGTTTAATGCATGAACGTAACCCAGATCCACTTGCTTTGGTTGCAACCCATCAGATGACCCAGTCTCCTTATCAAACTCATCAAAACTCATACCAAAACACTCAATTTCAACCACAAGTTACACCATATCAGTCTCCATAGTATGGATCACCTTATCAGTCTCAACAATACTTAACTCATCAATCATCAACACCTTTTTCAATCTCTCATCCTTCTAATGATTATCAATCATAAGTTCACTACAACACTTATTCTCCATCATTATCCATCCCTTAATTAGAATATGCTCCCTCAGTTAATTAACAACTTGAATTTTCACAACCTAAATCGGGTTTAATTATTCTAGTATTCCAGAAAGGTGATGATCCAATTGGTGCCATCAATCACATGATGTCTTTCTTAATTGCTGTTGTCACCTCCCGCTACCCTACTACTAATAACCAGCTAAGGAATTCATCAAACCCTAGGCAACAAGCCAATATTAATGATGGCAGAATTACTTTATAACCAGTTCAGGGGAGACAAATTTCTTTTGCATTGGGTACAAGTAGAACCTACACTCCAGGAGCAAGTGGAAGCAATTCTGGGAAACAAAGGACGGTTATTTGTTACAACTGTAAAGGGGAAGGTCATACGTCCAAACAGTGCACTAAACCTAAGAGGAAACGGGATGATTCGTGGTTTAAGGAGAAAGTATTGCTGGTACAAGCTCAAGCAAATGGTCAAATTCTACATGAGGAGGAACTAGCATTTTTGGCAGATCCAAGAATTGCAGAAGGACAAGCCACACAGACTGTCATTACTCATAATGCTGCTTACCAAACTGATGATTTGGATGCATATGACTCTGATTGTGATGAACTTAACACTGCCAAAGTTGCTCTTATGGCGAATTTATCTCATTATGGTTCAGATGCTCTCGCCGAGGTACACAATCATGATAATGTAAATAATAATATGATTAATCAAGCTATGCATGCAATGTCGTCTTCAGAACAGTCAAATGTTGTGAACCATTCAGAGACTGAAATAACCAGTGATAGCAATATCATTCCTTATTCTCAGTATGCGATTGAATCACAACACGCAGCTGTTCAGAATTCTAACTCTTCTACACAACAAGATGCACTGATATTATCTGTGATTGAACAACTAAAAACCCAAGTAGTTAATTATACCAAGATAAATCTGGACAATAAAAGTGTCAATGATACTTTAACTGCTGAGCTTGAAAGATACAAGGAACAAGTTAAAGTTCTACAAGAAGGACAAAATGTTGATTTAAGGAGTAATGATAATGTTTTAGATTCAAGTGCACAGTTTGTAGAGATTGATCGTCTTAAACAAACTCATTTTGAACATTTAAAAGAAAAGGAATCTTTAATGCAAACAGTTACTCTTCTCAAAAATGATTTTAAGAAAGAAGAATCTAGGAACATCAATAGAGAGATTGCGTTAGAAAAGAGGATCAAACAACTAGATAATATTGTTTTTAAAAGAGATCAACCCGCACAAACTATTCACATGTTGACAAAAGCTCAGTTTTTCTATGATCATACCACTAAACAAGCTCTAGCTTTTCAAGATCCTTTCTATCTGAAGAAAGCTTAGCAGTTGGAACCAAAGCTGTGAAGGTAATGTCATTGAGAAAACTAATGCCATTGTGATTCCTGACTCCAAAGAGACCTTAATGCTTACTAAAGAGAGTCGTTCAAAAATGCTTTTAAAACAAAATGATCCTATAATGTTAGAAAAGAAAGTTAATACTACACCAGTCGATTATGCTGTTCTTAACCAACTTTCTCAAGATTTTGAAAAATGATTCCACAAACTGAATTATCTACTGAATAAGCCTTTTGGTCTCAGAATTCTGAAGAACCCACTCTTTCTAGTAGACCCACCAAAGTTTAGGTTCCCAAAGAACTTCCTAAAGTCAACATGGTTAATACGAGTTTGAAGAAACTTAAACACCATCTTGATGGTTTTGACGTGGTTGTCAAAGAAAGAACTATGACTACAACTATCACTGAGGGCTCGTGGGGGTTCGAACGTACAAAAGCTTGTTTTAGGGATGAAATAATTCGATTTGTAAAAGCTTTGAAGGACTTATTTAACACGTTCAATCAATATTTGGTTGATAAAATTTTTGAAGTCCAAAATGTCTTTCATTAAATGGAACAGGCTATGGAACAACATCGTTTAGAGTCAAAAACATTTGAAGTTAAAATGAATCAAGTTTTGAACGAAAATGAACGACTCTTGAAACAAGTCACTAGCAAAGATATTGTGAACATGATTGTGAATTCCTCTGTGGATAATGCTTCTGTAAATGTGCATGAATGTGTAAAGTGTCTCAAACTTGAGACTGAGCTTCTCAATAAAAAGGATTTCGTTGAAAAAGAGTTTTACGATAAACTGTTCAAAAGTTTTACCACTCTTAAAAAACATGCATCTCTTTAGAAGTTGATACTCAACTTAATCAGGAAATTTTTCAAAGGGACAATTCTGTTTCAAATAAAAGTGCTCCAAGTTTTGATTAATTGTTTAAATTAAATGAATTAAAAGCTCAGTTCGAAGAGAAAGACACGGTCATAAAGTAGTTGAAAGAGAGAATTAAATCTCTAAGTAGAAAAATGAATGAGGATAAGATTAAAAGGACTTAGAAGAGATTGAAACAATAAATATTGAATTAGATCATAGAGTGTCAAAGCTTATTGCTGAGAATGAGCATTTGAAACAGACCTATAAGCAACTTTATGACTCGATTAAACCAGCACGTATTTGATCAAAAGAACAATGTGATGATTTAATTAATCAAGTCAATCTAAAGTCTGCGGAAATCCCTGATTTAAATGCTAGTCTTTAGGAATTTTTTTTGGTAATTATAGCTCTCAAGGATGATTTAAGGAAACTCAATGGAAAAGCTCTAGTTGCTAATGGTGTTACAAAACACCCTATTGATCCAAAGATGCTTAAAATTGATATGGAACCAATAACCCCTAAATTGTTGAATAAAAGGACAGCTCACCCTACCTATATTAAGCACACTCAGGAAGAAGATGCAGTTCTTAGGGATCTAGTTGATCATGTTAAAGAAAATTATCCTCTAGATCGTACCTTAGACTCTGCCTGTAGGTATACTAAATAATTCAGGAGTTGCTTACAAATATCGGTAAAACCTGCCTTAGTATCAACAATTCTGGAGAAAAATCAGTGGCTGTAACCCCAAAGAACAAGGATAAAAGAGTTAGATTAACTGAGCCCGTCACATCCTCAAGAAACACAATCACAAAAACAGCCTCTACATTAAACCTTGTTTGTAACCAACCTATGTTGTCTTCTATAGGAGTAAAACCATCTATTAGTGCTAGCGAATCATAGACTTCAGGCAATACAAAGAAGATAAGATTCAGTAAACACCAAGTAGTACTCAGAAGAATAAAGTAAAAGCTCACCCTAGGAAAGTTAAATCTAGTTTGAAAAATAAAGACTGTGTTGTTACAACTAAAGGAACTGCTAATGTGTAACATTCTAAGCTTAATGGGAATTTTGAACTTAAATGTGTTAAGTGTAATAGTTGTATGATTTATGATAATCATGATTTGTGTGTTCTTGATTTTATCAATAATGTGAATGCTCGTGTAAAATCTAAATCTATTAAGAAAAGTTCCTTGATTTTATAAATAATGTGAATGCTCGTGTAAAATCTAAATCTATTAAGAAAAGTTCAAAGAGAAAAGTTTGGAAACCGACAGGAAAGGTGTTTACAAATATTGGATATATCTGGAGACCTACTGGTCAGACCTTCACTATAGTAGGAAATACGTGCCCTTTAACTAGGATTACCACAACTACTAAAGTGCACCTTAGGAAACCAACTATTCTAGATAATGAAATACCTAAACCTATCGTAACATTAATTTACACACGAAAACCTAGGAAATCTAAAACTAATGTTCCTGCTAGCAAATCTAAGGTTCTTAAATCTGTATCTGCTAACAAAAAGGAACCCAATCATTCTTGGGGATCCATAGTTTCTGATGTTCCATCTTCCTCTCTCGATGAATATAGGTCGTCCAAATTGTTCTCTGGTATTTGGACTCCGGCTGCTCTAAGCATATGACCGGAGATCGCTCTTAGCTCACTAATTTTGTCAATAAATTTTTGGGTACTGTCAAATTCGGAAATGATCACATGGCAAAGATATTAGGATATGGTGATTATCAGATTGGGAATGTTACGATATTAAGGGTTTACTACGTAGAAGGACTTGGACACAACTTATTCTCTGTTGGGCAATCTTGTGATTCGAACCTTGAAGTTGCTTTTCGTCAACACACCTGCTTCATTCGTAATCTAGAAGGTGTTGATCTATTGAATGGATCTTGAGGCAACAATCTATATACTCTGTCTCTTGGAGATGTGATGACGTCCTCTCCTATATGTCTCTTATCAAAGCCCTCAAAGACTAAGTCCTGGCTATGGCACCAACGTTTGTCTCATCTGAACTTTGGTGCAATCAACCATTTAGCTAGACATGGTCTTGTTTGATGTCTTCCTAAGCTAAATTTTGAAAAAGACCATCTGTGTTCTGCATGTGCAATGGGAAAAAGCAAGAAGAAACCCCACAAACCTAAATCTGAAGACATCAACCAAGAAAAACTCTATCTTTTACACAAGGATCTTTGTGGGCCAATGCGTGTTGCAAGTGTTAATGAAAAGAAGTACATCCTCGTCATTATTGATGATTACTCTTGAATTACATGGGTTAAGTGCTTAAGGTCAAAAGATGAAGCTCTAGATTTCATAATCAAGTTTCTCAAGATGATCCAAGTGCGGCTTAAAGTGCATGTCCGAAGAATCACATCAGATAATGGAACTAAATTTGTTAATTAAACTTTGCGTGAATATTATGAGAAGGTTGACATCTCTCATGAAACATCTGTTGCTCACTCTCCATAACAAAATGGTGTCGGTGAAAGATGTAATCGTACGCTAATTGAAGCTGCTCGCACAATGTTGATTTATGTAAAAACTTCGTTATTCTTATGGGCAGAAGCAGTTGCTATCACATGTTACACCCAAAATTGTTCCATCATATGTCTTCATCACGGAAAAACACTATATGAGCTTTTACATGACAAACTTCCCGACTTATCGTTCTTCCATGTATTTGGTGCACTTTGTTATTCGACAAACGATAGCAAGAACTTGGGAAAGTTACAACCAAAAGCTGATATTGGTATTTTCATTGGCTATGCACCCACAAAGAAAGCATTTCAAATTTACAACTGACGTACCAGACGAATCATTGAGACAATACATGTTGATTTTGATGAGCTGACTGTGATGGCTTCTGAACACAGCAGTTTAGGACCCGTACTTCGTGAAATGACTCCTGCTACAATCAATTCAGGACTCATGCCAAACCCTCCTTCTTCAACACCGTTTATACCACCTTCAAGAACTGATTAGGATTTTCTGTTTCAACCGCTATTTGATGAATTACTTACTCCTTCACCTAGTGTTGATTGCCTAGCCCCTGAAGTCATTGCTCCAATTGCTGAAGTAGCTGCTCTAGAACCCGCTGTATCAACCGGTTTACCTTCCTCAACAACAGTTGACCAAGATGCACCATCACCTAGTAACTCTCAAACAACACCAAAAACTCAATCTCCTATCATTCCTAAAGATGTTGAAGAAGATAATCATGACTTAGATGTTGCACATATGAATAATGATCCGTTCTTTGGTATTCTATTTCCAAAAAAATGATTCTGAAGCATCTTCTTCTTCGGATGTTATTCCTACTGTTGTGCAAACTGCTGCTCCAAACTCAGAACACATTACCAAATGGACCAAGGATCATCCTTTAAATAACATCATCGGTGAACTCAAAAGACCTGTTTCCACAAGACTCCAACTCCATGAACAAGCTTTATTTTGTTACTACGATGCCTTTCTCACATCAGTTAAACCAAAGAACTATAAAGATGCATTAACTCAAGCATGTTGGATTGAAGCAATGAAAGAGGAGTTACATGAATTTGAACATCTTGAAGTCTAGGAACTCGTTCCTCGTCCAGATAAAGTGATGGTTATTACTTCAAAATGGATCTACAAGGTAAAACTTAATGAATTAGGAGGTATTATAAAGAACAAGGCTTGATTGGTTGCTCGTGGTTACCGTCAAGAAGAGGGAATTGATTTTGAGGAATATTTTGCTCCAGTGGCTAGACTTGATGCTATTCAAATTTTCCTCGCATATACTGGCCACATGAATATGGTTGTCTACCAAATGGATGTAAAGACGGCATTCTTGAATGGCATTCTGCGCGAAGAAGTTTATGTCAGCAACCAAAACAGGTATGTGGGTTCAAGGCAATCCGAATCATGTGTATATTATGCTTAAGGACGGGCTCTTTATGGCGTTGACAACAAGCTCTTCACGCGTGGTATGATCTATTGTCAAAATTCTACTTCCTTAAGAATTCTCTAAAGGAACCGTAGATCCCATATTATTCATAAGAAGACAAGGCAAAGATCTTCTCCCTTCCCCCCTACATGGTACAAATCTAGTTCGTTTCGATGATATAATATTTGCGTCTACTACACCTAAATTATGTGACCAAATTTCCAAAATAATGTGGTCTCAGTTTAATTATGTGACCAAATTTCCAGAGGCATCTTTATAAACCAGTCTAAATATGCTCTCGAATCTTTGCAAAAATACGGTATAGAATCTAGGTGAACTTTGGATTCTCCATGGTGGAGAATCGAAAACTGGATGAAGATACACAAGGGAAAGCCATAGATCCTACACACTATCGTGGAATGATTGGCACACTTATGTATCTTACAGACAGTAGACCGGACCAAACTTTTTATTGTATGAACTGTGTCGCCGGTTATCAGGCAAAGGCCTACCGAAAAGCACCTCTGCATGTTGTAAAAAGAATCTTTAAATACCTAAGAGGTATCGTAAATCAGGGACTCTGGTATCCAAAGGATTCTTCTATTGCTCTAACAGCTTATGCAGACGCTGATCATGCGGGTTTCCAAGATACTAGACGAAGTACATCTGGAAGTATGCCATTATTGGGAGACAGACTTGTTAGCTGGTCATCAAAAAGGCAAAAAAGCGCTGCTATTCCAGTACGGAAGCTGAATATATTGCTATGTCTGGCTGTTGTGCTTAAATCCTTTGGATGAGATCACAGCTTACCGACTATGACCTTGGATTCAATAAAATTCCAATGTACTATTATAACAAAAACACTATTACCTTATGCTGCAACAACGTTCAACAATCTCGATCAAAGCATATAGACATCAGATTCCACTTCATAAAAGAGCAAGTTGAGAATGGAGTAGTATAGCTTTACTTTGTCAACATGGAGTATCAACTAGCGAACATCTTCACTAAAGCCCTATGCAGAGAAAGAATTGAATTTTTTATCAACAAGCTAGGAATGCGATGTTTTACGCCAGAATCTCTAAAACAATTGGCAGATGAATCTGAAGAATAGTGGTAGTACCTATTCAAATATCTTGTATTATATGTATATATATTAAAAACCATAAAAAACCAAAAATATTTTTTCATTTTTTTCAGAAAACTTTATAAAATCAAAATACAAAATATAAAATATCTAAAACCAAAGAAAAAAATTAAAAAAAATGAGAAAAATATAAAAAGAGGTAATAATGGCATGTCTTCTGAAAATCGATAACATTTACGGTCTTAGAAATGTCATTTAATAATGATACGAGGCTGTAACTGAAGTTCGAGCAGAAGTTCCAAATGTTTTCAAAACATGCCACAATGGCTTGCTATTATTTCAAATAGCAACTCGGTCATTATTTTAAAGGCAAGTATTTCAAAAAGAAAACTTAACATCTCAACGGGAATTTATTCTCGAGCATGGTCTACTTTATAACCATGCAAAGGCTTGTGATTACTTTGCATCACAACCCGTGCTTCCTATATTACCATACGTGTACGTGTCAGTGCGCATATGTGTTAAAATAAGAGAAATCTTATTTTGGTATTTTTTTTAAAAGTTATAACATTGCTTCATCAGAAAATGCTTTTTCTAAGACATTCGACTTCTCAAACAATGACTACTGCTCTTTAAATAGAAAACGGGTCACTGTTTGAGGTGGAGAAATGTCAAAAATCTTCTTCATAATAATAATGAGTTTCTAGGGAAAAAGGTTTTAAACTATAACGGAATATCATTTGTTAAGGGAAGATAATTGAGCTTACCTTTCGTGTGCCTTATATGTTATGTGTTTATGCCTTTGGGGAGTATTTTGTATAAATTAAGTCTATAGGTATGATAGTATAAACATTAGGGACTCTTTGTGCTAATTGTTTAACTTGTATATGCCTTATAAAACTTAAGTATGCAAAATGGAAAAAGTACAAAACTTGAGGGGCCAATGTTGTTTAAATTGAATTTTTTAATCTCACCCCCCCCCCCCCCCACCACCCAACCACCATGACACACCCCCCACATACACCCCCCCACAATCTCACAATACATCTACCCCACACACCCCCACCCCGTTCCCTACACACACAAACACACACAGATATTTTATTTTTCCCTCCCTCACCAAAAATCAATCGCCATCATCACCATCTCCATCTATTGTTATTTTCAAGCCTAAGGTAAAACTAAACACTTGTTCTACACTTCTTAAACATGTCATACCTCGAAGGAATTGGGATTTAATTCAACTTTGAACTCGAAAACCCTAATTCTTGAATTAGGGTTTCTCAAAATCAAAAGTGCATAAATCATTAAATTGGTTGAGGGGTTATGATTGCTTTGGAGTGTAAAAGACTCATATAATACAGTTTTATGTGTGGTTGACATATGAATGAGATTAGCTACATTATTTGCTCAAAAATTTAGGTTTTTGGGAGATGATGTACAATGTTTGTGGGTTTTGTAATATAATGCCTGTGTATCTATCCTAGAATGAGCTTGAATGATAATATGATACACTTGTTTGTAGTTTCATGATTAAATGTGCTTTTTTAGGTAAAAGTGCTCGTTTCATGCATACTTTTGATGATTGTGTGGATTCAATGAGTTATCATGTGTTTTTCTCATACTACGAATGTTATTTGAACAAGTCTAAGTGGAATTTAATCGTGCTTATGAATTTTTTGAGTGAACCCGATCTAGTCGGTTTCCTTTGGGGACCGATCTAATCGTGTCCCATTAGGAACCGATCTAGTTATAACATGTGAAACCCGAACTTGTCATCTCTCTTGAAAGCCGATCTAGTCAAGTGTCTTTGGAAGCCGATCTAAGTAAAAATCTTAAGGAACCAAACTAGTCGCTTTCCTTAAGGAACCGATCTAGTCGTTTCCCTTAAGGAACCGATCTAGTCACTTTCCTTAAAGAACCGATCTAGTTTTTTTTCATAAGGACCCGAACTAGTCGACTTACTTTAAGAACCGATCTAAGTCTGTCCCTTAAGGTACCGATCTATTCAAACCTTTGAGAACCGATCTAGTCAAAATCTGAAGACCCGATCTAGTCAACATCTTTAAAGACCCAATCTAGTTATTTGGATTAAAGACCCGATCTAATCTTTGTTAAGGACCCGATCTAATCATAGTTCTTAAGGAACCGATCTAAGTTTTCTCATCAAGGAGCCGATTTAGCTGTTCTCATTAAGGAACTGATCTAGTGAAATCTTTTAAGGAACCGATCTAATAGATTTAGACCAAAAACACTTAAGATCAAAACTTCAATTTGAAGGCAAATTAAAACTTAACTTAGCCGGCTAATTAAAATTGGTTAATTATGCTATCTAATTGAGTTAAAATAGGCTTAGAAGCAAGGAAAATCAAGGTTAACAAAAACAAGACTTAGGTTATCTAAATTCTCTACTAGTTAGAAAGACCACGATTCCTAAATTGTCAAAAAGTTGCCTTAATCCCTTAAGAATATAAGTCTACCTAAGTTGCCATTTAGAGGAATAGATCTTTTAAAGTGCTAAAAGTCATAAAGGTCCTAATTTTCACATCATGATAAAACATAAAGCGTTCACATAAAAGGTCTATATAGTTATGTATAAACTTGGTTATATAAAAAAAAAACTGTATTGATTCTTTCTTAAGCAGAACCATGGACACCACAAGAGCTGAACAAATTGCATTGGATGACGCTTTAGTTTCTCCAGCCAACTGGCTCAAGATTGGCAAAAGTAATCTTCGACTAAGCTCAGACCTCAAGTCCAAAGAAGCAACTCTTCAAGTGGTATATGATGTTTTGAAACTCACTCCCTTCTATAAGGCATTCCAGATCACCACTGATGTTCTAGAAATATACAGGCAAGAGTTTTAGGCCACTGCTACATTTCATCACCAATCGATTAGTTTCAAGATGAACAATAAGAAACATATTGTAAATCTTGAGTACTTCAGACAAATGCTTCAAATATGTCCTAAACTCCCTGATTAGCAATTCGTGGAACTACCCTTTGAAGAGGAAATTCTCACGTTTCTAAGAGATCTTGGTCACAGTGGAGAGATAAAGGTGATCATCGATGTTAATGTCAACAAGCTACATCAACCTTAGAGATCATTTGATGCGGTTATCAACAAGTGTTTGAGTGGTAAAAGTACAGGATATGACAGTCTTTGACTATCCCAAGCTCAAATCCTTTAGGGCATGTACCATAAAAAGAACATAGACTATGCCTAGATTTTGTGGAAGGACTTTGTTTATCAAGTAGAGAACAAGAATGCCAAGAGGAGTAATGAAATGTACTACTCTCGATTCACCAAGGTCATCATCAACTTCTTCATGACTAAGGATCAATCAATTCCAAGTAGGAACAAGGTAAATTGACACTTTGCCAGGGATGACCTCATGTTCACCATGATAAAGGTTGTCTCTAGGCATGAGGACACTCAGCTGTATGGTGTAATTTTGCCTATTGATTTGACAAATGAGGCCATCAAAGATTCAGAAACCTACAAAGAGTACCATGCCATTACTTCAGGAGCTGAACCTTCAAAAACAAAAGTAAGTGTCAAGAAGAAGTAAGTTGAATCTGACAAGGCAAAGACTCCTCCAGCTACAAAAGGCAAAAGACACAAGACAACTGCTAAGGTGACAAAACCAAGTATGAAGAAGCAACCCACTTAAGGATTAGAGACTCTATCAGAAGTGGCATTGACGGAGGAAGAACAAATGAGAATTGTCACTAAAAGAAGCTTGACTGAATACCATAGCTCTCATACCAGCGGATCAGGTGCAGATGAAGGAACTGGTGTTACACCAGGGGTTCCCGATGTACCTAAATATGGTTTTGACGATGAGCAGATTTCTTGGAAATCCAGTTCCGATGAAGATGATGATGCAGAAAGCGAAAATGATAATGATAATGACGATACTGATAATCAAGACGACGATGGACAGGAATATGATGAACATGATGATGAAGAACAAGGTGATGATGATGAGAAAACTGATTCAGACAACAATGGTGATGACTTCGTTCATCCCAAGTTTTCCACTCATGATGAAGAAGATAAAGAAGAAGATAGCTTTGATCCTCGGGTTTAAACACCTTCCCATGTTGAATCCACTGATGATGAAGACAGTGTTGAAGAAATTCAAGATGCAAATGTTGAGGGAAATAAGATGAATGAAGAAGAGACAAGTGAAGAAGCAGAAGTGGATGCATTATACAGGGACGTGAACGTCAATCTGGAGGGCAAATATACTGAAATGACAGATGCTCTACGCACTATCGTTCAAACTACTCAAGTAATAGAAGACACTCATGTGATCATAACTCCAGTCAATCCAGAAGGTTAACAACAGAGTTCTTCTGTGTCATCTGGCTTCGTTTCAAACATGCTCAACCCCAGTCCAGACACAGGTATTGACTCTTTATTTAATCTAAACACTGAGTCAACTTCACTAGTAGATGTTCCTGTTACTACCATTACTGAGCCAACTCTGTTATCTACAACAACTCTTTCTCCACCACCCACTCCTCTTAACACACATCTGCAACAAACACCAGTTCCCACACCACCAACTGTTCCAAGCTCCTCACTACAAGATCTTTCCAATTTTGGTTCTTTATTCAGATTTGACCATAGACTAAAAACTTTGGAAAATAACTTCTCAGATTTCAATCAAACGAATCAATTTGCTGCAACAGTTTCTTAAATTCCCAGCATTGTTGATGCGTACCTTGCCAACAAGATGCATGAAGCCGTCAAAACAGTTGTTCAGTTATAGTCCGACAGACTCAGAGATGAAGCTCAAGCTGAAAATGCAGACTTCATCAATAAACTTGATGATAACACTAAGAAAATAATCAAGGATCAAGTCAAAGAACAAGTTAAAGCACAAGTCTCTAAGATTTTGCCAAAAATTGAGAAGACTGTAAATGAACAACTCGAAGCAGAGGTTCTGACTCATTTATCTAATGAATCTAAGACATCTCATGCCATAGCCGCCAACCTATCCGAACTAGAACTGAAAAAGATTCTCATAGATAAGATAGAGAGCAATAAGTCAATCCACAGATCTGATGAACAAAAGAATCTCTACAAAGCATTGGTTGATGCTTACGAAAGTGACAAACTTATACTTGACACATATGGAGAAACTATTTTGTTTAAAAGACGTCGAGATGAAAAGGATAAAGACGAAGAACCCTCGGTTGGATCAAACCGAGGGTCCAAGAGAAGAAGAGCAGGAAATGAACCAGAGTCAACCAGTGCACCATAGGAAAAGACCTCTAAGATAACTGGCAAGTCAACTGAAGGGTCCAAATCTCATCACAAATCTAATCAAGCAGAGGAGCCAATGCAAACTGCCAAAGATTTGGAAGAACTCGCACATCAGGAGTTTAAAACAGGAGTTACTAAAGATCAACCTGATGAAGAGACCTCTCAGCTTCCTAATTGGTTTCAGAAACTAGCAAAACCTCCTACTCCCGATCATGATTGGAACAAGACTTTGATTGATACTCATGGACCTGTTCAACCTTGGCTAAGCTTTTTGGCTTATATAGAAGATCCACATGAGTCATTTAATGAGCTAATGGATACTCCTCTTGACTTCTCAGCTCGTGATGAACCGACTTAAAGTTGATACTCTAACTCCTAAATTATTAGCTGGTCCAACATTCGAGCTGATGAAAGGATGATGCAAGAGTCTGGTAGAACTTGAATATTTCTTTGAAGAAGTCTACAAGGCAACCACTGAATAATTAGACTAGAACAACCCTGAAGGTCAGCAATATCCTCATGATCTACGAACTACTACCATTGATATCTAATTCTCGAGGTCGTCATGTCATACCTTTCGATCACTTCATCAATAACGACCTTGTGTATCTAAGTGGTTGTGTCTCAAGCCGAACATATACAACTTCAATGACAAAGACAAAGGCTACAGATTACGGGGATATCAAATGGATTGATGATCTGGTCCCTAACACAATGTGGAGTTAAGTGCCAGTTAGCTATGACAAACATGCACTTTGGGGAATCTCACATTAGGGGCGAAAAAGACAACAATTCTATGGATTTGCTGCTAACAGGGAATCTGCTCGAGATGTCTACTCCAAACGTATAATCATTGCTGTCACAAAGCTTCAAATAGTCGAATGTCATAATTACAAGCATCTGGATTGGATCACTGTTCGTAGAGATGATGATAAGCTGTATATATTCAAAGAAGGTGATTTAAATAGGCTTCGCATCCAAGACATCAAAGACATGCTTCTTCTTCTTGTTCAATGCAAGTTGACAAATCTCACTGTTGAAGAACGCCTAACTTTTAATGTCTCCTTGCGAATGTTTACAAGAAACGTTGTCATCCAAAGGCGTGTGGAAGATCTTCAATTAGGTGTCGAGAGTTATCAAAAGAAGCCCAACCTCACAAATCCGGATACGTACAGATCAGATCTTAAACGAAGAGAAGCTTATACAGCATACTCCAATCCCAGAGGTTTCATTTACCAGAACAAAGACAAGAAGAACAGATTACTGCGTATTCATGAACCACACAAGTTTAGTGACGATACACTCAATGATGTTTGGACTGCTCTTGATGATCGTCTAAATGGAATATGGATGAAGTATCTGCCACAAACTATCTAGAGACAAAGTGATAGAGATAAAGCAGGAGCTATGATCCAGGCAATTAATAAACAGCTAAAGACTAGGAGGATTATGCGGAGCTT
>BQNB010092354.1:4804-15985 GCA_026074375.1 Tanacetum coccineum | reverse complement strand
ATTAATTTTTCATTTTTACCCGTATCATTAATTTTTATAAGGAAATTATTTTCTATATTTAATGCATATAAAAGGTAAGTTTGTCTTTTTAAACATAAAAAGTCTGCATTCAGTGAATCTATCATAAATCATAAAAAAATGTTAGAGGACTATTAAAATGGGACGGATTCAAATTTATATATACTTAACCAAAGTGTTATACGACGTCGTTTGGCTCTCTCACAATACCACTGTTTCATTTTGCACTGTTAATGACCTAATCCAGTGACTTCAGTCCAGCCCAACCGTATTTGGCCTGCGTCTCCCACAAAACACATAAAACACTTAGGAGCTCTGCGTCACAAGCGCCAAAAGCAGTCGGGGGGGGGGCATAGATCCTACATGGTTCGTAGGATTGATGAACAATCTTGATAAATGTTATGTTCATATAACGATATTGGGGTCTGAGCCAAGGGGTTTTACAATGAGGTTAAGCCCATGGTTTGGTTTTTTTGTATTCCAGGTTACGCGCCGAGGATTACTCCTTTTTATGTCCAAGTAAAGTGAAAACAAGCGACACTCCTTATTTATTCTTTGTTAATTTTAAGTTTTTGGAGTATAAAGATTGAATCTTGATTTGTAATATGTACAGAATTATGATAATGGGACGTACTCACTAATTATGTGTTTTTTGGCAACTTATGGTTTAGTTGAACGCTTTCGATATGATCATAGTAAAAGAAATTGCTACTTACAAATATGAAAGGGTTCATTTTTTTAGCATTGTCATATTTCTTGTAGGATCTCGGTTGAAATTAGGGAAGTGTCGTGTGGAGCGCGAGGGAAAGGAAATAGTTGAACTTGAAAGTGATGTAGAGTGACTTAAATGCTAAACGTGATATTTTGTGTTGACAACAATTTGTTAATGGTGGTTTGAGATTTAGTTACATTTTCGCGATGGTGAAACTTAGGGTTGTCAATTTCTGTATTTTTTAAGATGCATAGCAGAAATAGGTCTATGTTCTCTAAAATATTCCAGCTAAATTTACTTATTCAATTTGGGTTGTTATAAGTAGTCTGAATTCTTTAATTTTTACGAAAGGTATTTTTCTGGCTGATAAAAATCATGGTCGTAGTAAAAACTAGTTGATTGTAAGCGATATAGCAAGATGCCTGGAATTTTGGCGTCGACGTACACCCCTGACCCGGGTTACTGTGGCAAGCCAACACTGGCGGTATGTTGGCGAGGTAGCTTGACTTGGGTTAAGTTGCAGCCGAAATAACGGTTGGGGTTTTGCTTCTATTCACAGACGTGAGCACAATGGGTTTTAAAAACATGTTATATTGCTTTTCCAAGCAATTTTTGGATGGGGAAATCCCTTCCACGTATAATCTATGATAGGATAATCAAAAGGTTGTGATGATAGAATTTCGGTGTGTTTCAGCGGATTTGAGCAAAGTTGAGATCAGTCGTATCCTGGCAGGGTAATCTTTATTTTTGCAGCCATAGTGAACAAATCCTCTTTGTTAAAGTTGAGATCGGTCGTATCCTGGCAGGCCAATTATTAATTTTTGCCGCCATAGTGAACCGATCCTCTTTGTTCAAATGTTTAAGAATCTAAGCATCATGAAATGATCGACTACCATGTTATACATAAGGCACTCAATGGTTGTCGTTTCAAGATAGAAAAACGTGCCTTTCATAATCAGTTTTATCAGTGTCCTACCTGAGAGCCTATGATGATATACTTTGAATGGTCTCACTTGATTCGATAAAATGTGAGATTATTTGCATATTTTCCCACTCATTAGTGGTAAAAAAACGCAAACGTTTTGACGTTGGGCCATTTTCTTTTCCTGATGTGCTAAACATCGGCCTGTTTATTGGTCCAGATCCAAAGTGGTGTTATAAGTTATAACTTCATCTTTTTCACCTCTATTCTTCTGGAACCATCTATGGGTATACTAGGCGATGATGATAATTTTCTGCTTACTATGCACGGTTTAACCACACCCGTATCGTCGGCTTGGCAGTCACATCAAAAGTCTAGATTGCAAGCCAGTGCGTTTTTGGTCACTGGAACTGTTTTACATATTGAGCCTTATTTTTTGTGGCAAAAGACTTTGTAACTGAAGTGCTGGACACAAATTTAGTGGAATTGAAAGGGATTTCATAAAACTTGGTGAGTTACATAACGTTAAACGATAAAGAGTTGGTAATGATGCGTTTTAACAGAAAGATTTCTGTTCTCTGTACTCATATTAATTTCAGCCGTCAATAAAAACTATTAGCTATTTATTTCAATCATCATAAAATAATTATGAAAATCCTGCACTTACCATATCTGCAGTTTGACTTTAAATAAGTCAAACTTTGACCTTTTCCTTTTATCAGTTTCTGCATTTTTCAGTAACGCTTGCTTTTGAAGTAAAATTATGATTGATATTGCCATTACTGATGGTATAATTTTTACTAAACAGGCTGAAAATTGAAAGCTGAAACATTGGTGCATTCAAGGGACAAATGGTCATTTTCTGTTGATATTGTTAAAAAGGATTGAGCAATGCCGTGTTGTTCGACATCTTCTCTTTTAACGCTCGAAGCATCAACGAGTTGTTCGTACTTCGTACATGGTTGTATTTGTGTTTAATTCAAGGTAATTCATCTACACCAGTTCTTTTGTTTTATGCCATTTCATTACATGAATGCTAGAATATAACTTCTGATGCCATAAGTATTTTGATATGTCCATACTATGATTGGTTGCTATGAAAAATGAATGAGATAGAATTCATACAAGGTCACCCCGCTCCCGAATCTGTTTGGATTAGGTGTTACCAAAATTAGGTATAAAATAAACTCCAAAAACTTTGATAGATTCACATTCGGGTTAAACTTGATCTACCATGCTTTAAAGCTCCACTATCTAACAATTGCAATAGCTTATTCGGTTTAACAACGTGTACCTGAACCCAATATCTTATCCATTTAAGTTTGTGACTACAAACATCGAGTAACAAACCTGTTACCGGTACTAGCCTGGAATAACTAATCTTTAGTTAGTATGTTAGAAAACTATTTAGTTGAGCAAAATGTAATTGTGTGCTTTTTTTTATATAGAGATAACAAGGGAAAATGCATTGAGTGTCGACCGACTATGGGTTCGTTGTTAAAGGCCAAATCGTGAGAGCTTTGCGGTCTTGAATTGAACAGTTCGACAGATAGCATAAAAAGAGAAATAAAGTGAAGCTTAGGTTGTTAACATCTACCTGTTCTTGGTGGGTGATATTGTGTGTAAATTTTTTTAAAAGCGTTGTGTGCAACAACCCAATCTAATTCCATTTTAACAAAAACAACTATAGAAGGTGATGTAAACATTGATGACAATCATGGCTTTCAAGTAATGATTTGTAGGTGATGAACCAAAAGGCTGTATACATTTGGATTTGATTGAACTAAAGCTTCATGCGATATTTTTCGTTTTCACTTATGGGTATAGTATCTTTGGCAATCAGTACAATGAGAATGGGCAAAGTCGAATTGTTATCAGTCAGAAAATAGCGCTCCCGCAGCAACGCGTGGGCATTAACTTGCTCGTTAGTATTAAAATTCAAAAGAAAAACACTGCACAATTTCTTTGGATATTCATTTGTGTTTGTCTGAATTATGGTTTTTTGGGAAATGGAAGAAAAAGTGGAATTATAAACTGTTCGTCGGCTTATAGCTTATAAAAGCTTTCGTAACTTATTTTATCAGCTATAAGCCCCTATAAGCCCTTTAAAACTTCGTCTCAAACACATGCGATATGTAGTGACTTATGAGAATAAGGCGCAGGTGGAATCTTCCACCGTTCACACAAAAATAGATTAATTTATACGGAGTTACCAAGTGTAACAATTACTTTAAAGATTTAAGGACGGTAATAATATGACTGTCTATATTTTACAATTTCTTCAATGTACCGTTTAACAAATATTATATCTTCTGGTGTTGGAATGTGTGACAATTAATATAGATAAATGATTAAACTTGTTTTGTTAATATGTTCATGAGGAGGGGGATATTTGTTAACCATTGGCTTTTTTTTTAAAGTAAATTTTTGAAATCAATTAAGAAAATTTGCTGTGCGAATACATATCCTCAACTTAGTGTTATTGAGGGTCGGAGCATGACTATAGTGTAATGTTACTGGTTAAAAAAAACTAAAAGGGTATGGGAACCTACGGACTTTCGTTGTTTGTGTTACATGTTATGTTATGTTTAGTTAGTCTATTGTATTATCCTAAAAGTTATGATATAAAAGCTACTTGTGCTTTGTTTAGGGATCTAGTCACTAGTTTTAGGTCTTAAGTGTTTTGGTGTAGGTCTCTTTGTTTCTAAAGCTCTGTGCCTTTATTTAGTTTAATAACCATAATGAATGGCCTTTATTAGAAGAGTATATAATTTTATAATAGTTATATTGAAAAGCAATTGTCTTCTTAAAAGTGCGTCCCCTACATTTTTTTATGTTATTTCTTGAAATCCAAAATACAGTAGTCACTTTTATAGATTATATTATTCATATCAGATAGATTTCTTTATAGGCTCTCTAAGATTTTGTTGACCCCCTGTGTTGCACAAATGCAGCACTGTGTATGCTCTTTGCAAATTTATTACATAAGGTTGAAAGTTTTGGTGGATGTCCTTGTTGATTGCAAATGAATTTAGTTTATTGCTGATACCCATTTATTTCACCTTTCTATTATGTTTACGTTCTTGTACTACATTGCCTATCCTTGGTATGTTCCCCGTAATGGAGCTTGTTTGGTAACCAAATGGTACTGACAATTTAGTTCACTAATCCATGCTAGGATTACAAACATGAATAGTCGTATTTTAACACCAAGTACTACGAATACTATCTCCCATCGGCGGGATGGTGATATGATTTCTTCCACTAGTAACCTCGATCAATGTTCAAAACTGTGACTCATTCGTGTGGCAAATTTTGCTTATAGAGTACGAGAAAGTAGTCGTATAAATGTCCGAACTGTGTTGCTTTAGAATGTAGGTAGGGGTCGGATTGATGTTTGAGATCGACATACAACTTCTTGCGAAACTCATTATATAGGAGAGTGATTTTAATTGTTGTTGGAAAGATGGACCTTTGATTGTACGGTTTAGAGAAAGAACACACATTGCATGTTTGTTTATATATTAAAGAAAAGTTGGTGATTCTAATTCATTTGAAATTAAAGTTGTTGCTTTTGTTTTGTCTATCGTCTATTACAAAGGTGGGCCTTTGGGAACGTGAAGTAATAACGTCATTTAAGTATAATAAAGTCGAGATATTTCAAACCTTAAAAATTTATGATGAACTAGTAGAAAAAATAAACATTGTGAAATAAAATGAATTATGGGTGTTAACATTCCTATTACCATGTGATAAATCCTAAACTTGGGTGAGCATGTAAAAAATTTAAGGCGAGCTAACGGTGACTTATCTTATTTCAGCTTAAGGATGAAGGAGCAGCCTAATCATCCGAAGTATCACGGCTGTGATATAAGTACGAGAACCGGTAGCTTTTCTGGGTTTTTTAGTCGAAAATACTAGCTTTGGATGTGTATTTTTGGTTTACGTTTTAGGAAAGATGAAGTAGTAGTGTGTGAAAGCAGTGAGAAGACGGCTTCGTTGTGCGTGGAATATTTCGTTCATCTTGGTTGAACGGCTCAATTTATTATACCTTGACTCTTACTTGAGCGGACTCGTCTATCTATGGTGTCGGGGTTGGCGTCTAGTGCTTCCGGTAGAATCGCGCATTGGGCACACTATCTTTGCTTTAGGGACTCGAGTAGTCGTCTGTTGCACTAGGAAAGTTTTGGTCATATACTCTCTGTATCTTATAAGTACAAATAGTTTTGGACAATTGTTTATCCAACCGGAGCTAAGATATAGACATTAATTCTCGTCATTAGCTCGCGTGCCTTAATAACCTCCTCTGCTCTAGCTGCTACTGGATGACCGTTTTAACGTGAATTAGTTATTTTTTAATCTTTTGCTATAAAAAAAGTGTACTCCATAAATGTATTATTTTGGAGTACCGTAGAAGACTATATCTTGTTGTCTAATTTTTCTATCGTGGATAAAGTTTTTATTTATTTCTCTTAATCTCTCTTTCGAAAGAAAAGGTGACTAAATGTAATTATCTCGAAGTATCCGAAGAAGACTATACCTCGTTTATCTAACTTATTTGAAAATAAAGTCGTTGCTTTTGTTGTCTATGTCTATTTACAAAAAAAAAAAAAAAAAAATGAAAAAAAAACAAAAACAAAAAAAAAAAAAAATAGGGTGGGGCTTTGGACTTGATGTCAAATCACTGTATGACTAATAATAAAGTGAAGATTTTTCAAACTCATTTATGACAAACTAGTAGAAAAAACTAAACATTATGAAATAAAATGAATTATGGGTGTTAACATTCCTATTACCATGCGATAAATCCTAAAAATGTCCCCCTCCTCAGTGACATGTAACTTTAACTTTAATTATCATGTGATTCATCCTCAAAGAGTGGGTCATAAGATATCACATGATAAGCTTTCACGCGTGCTTTAACCATGTTATATACTCCCTCTGTCTTAAAATTATTATCTCTCGATAAAAAAAACACACAGTTTAATAAAAATACATTTATTACTGCTTTTTCTTTATTACTTTTTGACAGAATGACAGTTTTACCTTTAGTTAATTAATTAAAGTCTTCTTTAAAGTTTGTAATAATAATTTCAAACAAGGATAATATGTAAACTTGATCAAACTTCTCTATTTATTTTTGGTAGTAGACAATTAAATTGGGACGTCCCAAAAAGAAAACGTAAACAATAAAATTGGGACGGGAGAGTAATGGTTATGGAATTTGACCTCACAAAAATTATATTATGATATAATTATAACATGCTAAAATTCCAATTTACATGCTTTTGCTCAATGGCTCACAACCAACACGAATTATCAATTATTTGAATAACCTAAAAACGTGTAAAGAATCAAGCATATCACAAGGGATGTTGTGGTCGTGAACAAATATACTTCAAGGAAATGATTGTTGTAGCATGATGTGAAGATAAAAGTAATAATTGTGTCTCGACATGGATAATGGATGTTTACGACACCATTGACATCTGGTAAACCATAAACACCTTATGAAATCTAAATGATTGAGATCGTTCCTTACATTGGCTCGAGGCCATTTTAGAATTAGTCTCTTTACTCTCGGGTTTTATCTTGGGGGTAAAGGTAGGATTCGTTTATATCTCACTTTTCTATATCTCGCTCCGACATAATTGAGTATGTTGTTTGGTTGTTTTTTCACTTTTTGTTTGCGCGATCAATTAAGTTGCGAGCAATTTTTACCTATTGGAAAATGGGAATTTTGTCAAGAAATATCGAATAGTCAACCACATCTACCGACAAGACATATATCGAGAATATATGCATGGGTTGAAAAAAGCACACAACGACATGTTGTAAACCACTAAACCCCATCTTTGTAACTAACGCGAGGACAAATATCGAGAATATATGTACACAAAAAGCTTCAAAAAACTAGCTATAAAACTTTATAACTAACGCCAGGACAAATAACTGAATAAGTATACGTTGTGCAGTGTGAACCGAAGAAAAACTTACTGTGCATATTATAGTGTCGCTCATGGCCTAAGGTTAAGTATGTTAAGGCAGTGGTTACATGGTCTATGTCCCGATACATACCGGCTCTTGAGTACTAGAGTGGGAGTGTTGGGATTTAACAAACATATAACTCTTATATTACGAGTACGCAGCGGAAAGTGTTTCATATTAATCTTGTTTGATGCATATGAATTAACACATAAATAAACATACAAGTTTACTAACCTCTTATCACTTGAATTACTAAGACAAGTGATTCTTGATCTTGATCTTTGTTCTTAAGTGATTAAAGTAAATCACCTTTATTGTTGCTCACACAACACATCACGGTAGAACAAACAAATGCTAGTTCTAATTCACGAAACACACCACAGAAACACGATGTTCTTGTGTTCTTGATTTTTCGGTCGATCAAATCCCTTAAAGGGTTTATGGTTGCCGATCGGTGGTATTAAGGAGGAAAAGGGAATCGGTTTTCTCTAGGGTATTTGGTTTCCAAGTTATGGATAAATAATGAACCAATGGTTCATTATATAGGCTTGAATTGCTTGAAGTCCAAGTCTAACTAGGACACCTCGTCATGTTTGGCAAAACCAACAAACATCCCCCTTTACTTCCCTTAGTCGACCGGCCATAGCTTTTACAAAGCTTATGATTCGGTTTTGGCTTATAGGTTAAACAGGTAATAAATATATTATCACTTATTTACAAAAGCCCACTAGTTATGAAATGCGTCTAACGTATAACTAACGACTTTCAATCATTTCGTGAACTATTAAATGTTCCATCGATGTATACGTGTGTGCCCTAAATAGGCTCACGTAGAGCATTCCCAATAGCTCCCACTTGCATCAGTGTACGTCTAGTCAGCAGAATCATCATTCATGATGAGATCCTACTATGACTAGGATCGAGTATCCTCTCAATCAAACTAGCATCAGTGTACACAACAATACTATGCCTTTTATAATCCGTAAACGACTTCCACTAGAACATTGGTTTTAACAGTCATCTAAAGACTCTCACTTAGATACTGTTGTCATCAACTCATATTGCACTCATGCAAAAGTAACTGTTGGTGCAACATTGATTATGATCTCCTTTATGTTTTAATGATGACAAATAAAAGTTCGCAAAACGTAAAATAACAAACGATAGCCAAAATCCGTAAAACAAGATATTTGCCTCTGGCGCGCTGGTCACGCATCAGCACGTGGCCAGTGCGCCACTTGGGAATTTCGTTTTTACAGATTTGCTTTTGTCGGCTTTTCTCTTACCCGACACATGTGAAAACTTCAATAAAGGTATGTACATGATATTTGAGCATTTGGGAACACTCCAAATGAGGTTTAGACTTAGAGAGGAGCAAAAACGAATCCTCTCGTTTTTCTACAAAACGCCAACTCAAACCTTTTATTAAACGCCTCTAGCCAAGGCCGAGACTTCTTTCTAAACCTAGTATGATCATGTTTTCAACATACCAACAAGCAAAAGTATTTATTTGACCTTAATATGGATTTACGTTGTTCCTAATCATGTAACGGGTTTTACTCCCTTATTGGTCAAACTAAGTCAAATGTGACTTTGCGTAAATGCATCATTTCCCGTTATGGGATATGCTTTATTTAAGATGCAAAACACTTAGCTTGTTTGCATCAAGATGATTAGTGATCAAATCCATTGTTGATTATCATGGATTAAAGTCTTAATGACTAATTGAGTTTGTGGTATTTAGAGATTAATCATACTTTGACTTTTCTCATCTCCCTACCCATAAATGTTTTTACAAACTCACATGTATTCCTCACATGTATATATCCACACTCCTTCTATACAACCCACTCTTCCTAATCACTTGTTTACCTTCTTACCCAACAAGTGATTTCATCTCTTCCACACACACTTCAAACATCTTCTCCCTAAACAATCTCATAATCACATATGCCCACTCTTTTCTCTTTTATTGGCAATATGATTATCAACTCAAATCAATCTTTTGATTTCATCCTTATCTTCATCTTCAAGCATAAGCCTTTCTACACATAAGCCTTCACCAAATAAACCTCAAACCTTATCCTCAAAATGTCAACTCACATTCTCTTACACAATGTACAATACTTGTACTTGTGGTACTTCTATGTTGTAACATTCTATATTTTCAGATCATTTACGACGTCATCTATTTTACTAATTTTTTTTCCGTACGCGTTTACTTTTAATTCTTATTATATAGTAAAATCGCGTAAACTAAAAATCAACAATTAACGTAAACGGACACCAAACGAATTAAAGTTTTCGTCAAGCAAGCAATATATTATTTTTACGAAAGTAATAATCAACTTTTTATATTTTATTTTTATTGGTTGCGTAAAACGTTTACGTTTCGCAATTTAATACGTTTAGGTATACCCGGAAGCACCAAAACTTTTCTACGCTTCAACAAATACCCACTTTTATACCCAATACTCAAAAATTTATAAAATATCTTATATATTCATACCTATGGCCGGTTTTGTGAAGAAAACACCAAACAAATATCACAAAAATCTTTCAAAAAGTCTTGTACATCAAACATCTCATTAAACCAAAGTATGGCTAGTTAACTTTACCAACTATTTCCCATGTTTTCCTCATCTTGTCTCATGACTTATACATGTATTCTTTGACTAGTCATTAGAGTATATAAGGCCTTTACTAGTGAAATACACACACACTTCTCACTTTCAAGGTGTAAAACACACAAAATCTCTCTTCCCCCTCCTCTCTAGCTCACGGCAACCACAAGACCAACACCAAATCCATACCAAATTTTATTTAACACATTTACATACATTCCTACAACATATCTAAGATGTCCTAAGAAGATTTGAAGGCTTGGTTAAGTCTTTACAAGTGTTAAGCAAGAAAAATGGAAGATTAGGGTTTAGGGTTTCAAGATCTTGCAAGCTTGGGTTTATAATCTAAACAATGGTTTAGATTGTGTTGGTTATCATATTACATCACCATAAGGTTACCTAAAACCCTTTATGTCTTTACATTTATCATTTTATGTGTATATAAGTTCTATGTAGTGAAATCACCATTAGGATGCTTTTAAACATGTAAAACATATTTTTGCTTGTGATTATAATTTTGTACACCTATTCATGTGTTATGTGGTTGAATAAATCATGGACTAGAGACCCTAAGGATGTAATACATGTGATAATAAATGTTATAATGGACTAATAACAAAGTGGTTAAACTAAAAAGTTATAAAAATTAGTTTTAAACATATTTTTCTAAAAATATTCAAAAGTTGCTGTTTTAATTCCAAAAATAAAGCCTTCATTTTATATTTTCATAAAATACTACATGTCATGACGATTCCAAAATGATAAGAAACTAGAAAAACCAATTTATAACGAAAAAGATACGACGATTTCAAGTTTACGTTAAATATATATACTTTTATAAAACTATTTTTATAAAGTTACTATTCACCACAGAAACTTATATTTTTAAAACATTAATAAATCGATAAAACTATTAA
>BQNB010092353.1:0-12912 GCA_026074375.1 Tanacetum coccineum | reverse complement strand
TTTGGCATTTTAAGTCCGTTTTTGGTTATTTTAGCTCGTTTTTAAAGGTAAAAGGTATGTGTGTTTAAGCACATACCAGCTCCCAAGTGCACTAACTACAAAAGGATTGGCCATTCGTCCTGTGACTATAAAAATAGGTCTGCTGCTGCCAACAACAACCAAAGAGCCTAAGGGACAAACCAAAGAGTTCTCACTTGCTATGAGTGTGGAGCTCAAGGTCATTTCAGGAGTGATTGCCTAAAGTTAAAGAATGGAAATCAGGGAAATCGGGCTGGAAATAGGAATGTTGTAGCAAGAGCTTATGCTGTGGGCTCTGCTAGAACAAACCCGAACTTTAATGTTGTCACGGGTACGTTCCTCCTAAATAACCGTTATGCTTTGATTTTATTTGATACTGGTGCCGATAGAAGTTTCGTATCTACTGCATTTAGTTCTTTGATTGATATCATCCTAACTACATTAGATCATGGTTATGATGTCGAGTTAGCTGACGGTAGAATAAGTTGGGTTAATACACTTATACGGGGTTGCACTTTAAATTTTCTAAATCATCCATTCAACATCGACTTAATGCCTGTGGAGATGGGTAGTTTTGACGTCATTATCGGTATGGACTGGTTAGCTAAATACCATGTCGTAATCGTTTGTGATGATAAACTCGTTCGTATCCCCTTTGGAGATAAAATTTTAATTTTTCATGGTGACGGAAGCAACAACAGACACGAGTCATGATTAAACATCATCTCGTGCACCAAAACACAAAAGTATTTGCTAAAAGGGATGTCATATCTTTTTGGCACATGTTACTATGAAAAAGGCGGAAGACAAGTCGAAGGAGAAGCGACTTGAAGACGTACCAATAGTTCAAGACTTTCCTGAAGTTTTTCCCGAGGACTTGCCGGGTATTCCACCAACCCGCCAAGTGGAATTTCAAATCGATTTGATACCTGGTGATGCGCCGGTAGCATGGGCACCTTATCGATTGGCTCTGCCCGAGATGAAAGAATTGCCAGACCAATTGAAAGAACTTTCCGACAAAGGCTTTATAAGACCTAGTTCCTCACCTTGGGGAGCTCTGGTCTTGTTTGTCAAGAAGAAGGATGGATCATTCCGGATGTGCATTGATTACCGGGAATTGAATAAGCTAACGGTAAAGAACCGTTATCCACTACCAATGATTGATGATTTGTTCGATCAACTACAAGGTTCGAGTGTCTACTCGAAGATCGACCTGAGATCGGGTTACCATCAACTAAGGGTTCGTGAAGAAGACATTCCTAAGACCGCATTCAGAACTCGATATGGACATTATAAATTTCAAGTTATGTCGTTTGGTTTGACTAACGCACCTGTTGTATTTATGGATCTCATGAATCGGGTGTGCAAAAATTTCTAGATATAATTCGTGATAGTCTTTATTGACGATATTCTGATATACTCGAAGAACAAGCAAGAGCATGCAGAGCACCTCAAGTTAATCTTGGAGTTGCTTAAGAAGGAACAGTTATATGCCAAATTCTCTAAATGTGAATTCTAGATTCCTAAAGTATAGTTCCTTGGTCATGTGATTGACAGTCAGGGTATTCACGTGGATCCAGCCAAGATTGAATCCGTTAAAGATTGGGCATCTCCTAAGTCTGCAATGGAGATTCGTTAAATTTTGAGCCTCGCAGGCTACTACCGAAGATTCATTGAAGGATTCTCGAAGATCGCCAAAACAATGACCAAGCTCACTCAAAAGAAGATCAAGTTCTAATGGAGTGACAAGGCAGAGACAACTTTTCAACTGATAAAGCATAAGTTGTGTAGTGCGTCAATTCTAACTTTACCCGAAGGAAATGAAGACTTTATCGCTTACTGTGACTCTTCAATCAAAGGGTTGGGCGCGGTGCTAATGCAGAGAGAAAAGGTGATTGCTTATGCATCACGACAACTAAAGCTTCATGAGAAAATTTACACCACTCATGATTTAGAGTTAGGCGTAGTAGTATTCGCTCTAAAGATTTGGAGGCATTATCTGTACGGGACAAAATGTACAGTGTTCACTGACCACAAAAGTTTACAACACATCCTTGATCAGAAGGAATTAAACATGAGACAACGCCGTTGGTTGGAATTGCTTAGTGATTATGATTGTGAAATCCGTTATCACCCAGGAAAAGCAAATGTAGTGGCTGACGCATTGAGCAGAAAAGAACGAATAAAGCCATTACGGGTTCGGGCCTTAGTTATGACTATTGGTTTGGACCTTCCCAAGCAGATTTTGGAGGCTCAGATTGAGGCAAGAAAACCAGAAAACCTCAAGTCCGAAGACGTAGGAGGTATGTTGATTGAGAATTCGAAGGACCCAAAAAAGCCCAGGAAGGAGAAGTTGGAACCGCGTGCGGATGGGACATTGTGTCTAAACAACAGAAGTTGGTTGCCGCGCTATGGTGACCTAAGGACTCTGATTATGCATGAGTCTCACAAGTCGAAATATTCTGTTCATCCGGGTTCCGATAAAATGTACCAAGACATGAAGCAACTATACTGGTGGCCTAACATGAAAGCTGACATTGCCACCTATGTTAGCAAGTGTTTGACGTGTTTAAGAGTCAAAGCCGAACACCAAAAACCATCTGGCTTACTGGTACAACCAGCGATTCCTCAATGGAAGTGGGACAATATCACTATGGATTTTGTCACCAAACTCCCAAGGACGCAAAGTGGAAACGACACCATATAGGTAATTGTAGATCGACTCACTAAGTCTACACACTTTTTATCGATGATGGAAACTGACCCTATGGACAAGCTAGCAAGACAGTACTTAAAAGAAGTGGTCACAAGGCATGGGATACCAGTCTCGATCATTTGCGACCGTGACCCCCGGTTTACGTCAAATTTTTGAAGGTCATTTTAGAAAGCTATGGGTACTCGGCTGGATATGAGTACAACATATCATCCGGAGACTGATGGACAAAGCGAAAGAACCATCCAAACTCTTAAAGATATGTTACGCGCTTGTGTGATAGACTTTGGGAATGGTTGGGAAGGACACTTACCGCTGATCGAATTCTCGTACAACAATAGTTATCATGGCCGAAAGTGTCAATCACTTGTGTGTTGGGCCGAGGTCGGAGATGCTCGGCTCACCGGTCCAGAACTTGTTCATGAAACAACCGAGAAGATTGTCCAAATTAAGCACAGAATGCAAGCTGCTCGTGATCGCCAAAAGAGTTATGCCGATGTGAGGCGTAAGCCTCTAGAGTTTCAAATTAGTGATCGAGTTATGTTAAAGGTATCACCTAGGAAAGGGGTCGTACGTTTTGGAAAACGAGGAAAGTTGAACCCGAGGTATATTGGACCTTTCAAGGTGTTAGCCAAAGTAGGAACCGTTGCTTATAGACTCGAACTACCTCAACAGTTAAGCAGGGTTCATAGCACGTTTCATGTATCCAATCTAAAGAAGTGTTTATCTGACGAGCCATTGGCAGTTCCGTTAGATGAAATACACATTGATGATAAACTCCACTTTGTTGAAGAACCAGTGGAAATCTTGGATCGTGAAGTCAAGAAGTTAAGGCGAAGTCGTATTCCCATCATCAAAGTTCGATGGAACTCCAAGAGAGGTCCTGAGTTCACATGGGAACGCGAAGATCAGTTCCGGGAAAAGTATCCGCACCTCTTCACAAAAACCGCACCCTCGAAAAATGTTGCATCTTGAGCCTTGGGACAAGGCTCTCCTAACGGGTGGAGACTGTAACATTTCTCATTTTCAGGTTATTTACAACTTTAATAAATTCCATTATTTATTTTTAGAGTTTTACGCGTTCGCTTTTAATTATTAACTTATAGTTAAATCGCGTAAACTAAAAATCAACGTTCAATGTAAACGGACATCAAACAAATTAAAGTTTACATCAAGCAAGTGTTATATGATTATTAGGAGTATAATTTATAACTTTTCATAATTTATTTTTGTTGGTTACGTAAAACGCTTACGTTTCGCAATAAATTACATTCGGTCATACCCGGAAGCACCTTTACCCATCTACACTCAAACAAATACCCACATTTATACCCAATACTCAAAATTCACTTATTTTGTTTACCTATAACTCTATAAAACCGGACATGAGTGGTTGCATAAGAAAGAAATGCAAAACTTCCACTAACTCTTTTTCTACACATGTTAAACCTTACATGAATGTACCTTAAGCACATGTATCAAGTAATTGGCTTGTCAATAGTACCCTCCTCCTAGGGAGGAGGAGAGCTCTTACACCTTGTCCTTGAAACCACCTAGCATCCCATGGTATGTTTAAGGTTGTTTAGGGTTTTCTTGCACATTATAAAAGGAAAGCCCTAGGTAACAGGGTTTACATCTTGTGTTCATCATCCTACTTGTCTTCTATAAGGTCTATTTAAAGTATTCAATGTTCATTCATTCATTTCCTATTGTGTACATACTTGTTGTATAAGTTAATCACCACCTAGATTCATTTTTAAGTTATATAAAGTGTTTGATGATTTCATATGAACAAGTGACATGAACATTTAGAGGACTTAATACATGTAATATATACGGTATAATACTTGGTGAAATTATGGTGCAAAGTCTTTAAGCAAAAATGATTGTAAACTAACTTTATTAATTAAAAACCCTAATTATACTTTTAATACCTACTGTTGGATTGAACCATAAACCATATATTTTATATTTTATAAAAATAGTGCTCTTTACAAGGATCGTGAGCATGTAAGGAACTCGAAAAACGGAATTATAACGAACAAGTTACGAATTTTACAAGTTATATATAAGTAACTATATAAAAACAGTTTTATAGACTGTAATGAACAGTAGAAGTTACTGTTCATCGGAGATTAAAATTTTATAAATATAATATTTTGATAAATTTCCTTAATACGAACCCACGGACATAAAGAACTCGAAAAACGGAATTATAACGAACAAGTTACGTATTTTACAAGTTATAAATCATTAACTTTATAAAAACAGTTTTATGAACTGTGATAAACAGTAAAATCACTGTTCATCAGAGGTAAAAATCTCATGAATCTAGTATTTTGATAAAATTCCTTAAAACGAACCCACGGACATAAAGAACTCGAAAAACGGAATTATAACGAGCAAGTTACGTATTTTACAAGATATATATATTTAATTCTATAAAAATAATTTTTATAAACTGTGATGAACAGTAAAAGTTACTGTTCATCAGAGGTTTAAACTTTATAAACATGATGTTTTGATAAATTATTTTAATACGAAGACATGGACATAAGAAACGTATGAAACAGAGTCGAAACGATAAAGATATGAAGTTTTAAAACTCGCGCGCATTACTTTTATTTTTTTACAATCTTTTATAAAACAATTAAATTAATAATGACATATCATTATTAAATCATACATTTTTACAAATGGTGCGTTAGTAAAAGTTACTGTTCATCAGGGGTTTAAAATTTTATAAATACGATATTTTGATAGAGTTTCTCAATACGAAGTCGTGGTCATAAGAAACGTATAAAACAGAGTCAAAACGATAAAGATATGAGGTTTTAAAATCACGCGCACTATTTTTACTTTTATACATTATTTTTATAAAACAATTAAATTAATAATGAAGTGTCATTATGTAATTCAATAAAAACATTTAATCATATATGTTTGGTATAAGTGTTAAATAATTTACATGAATGATTTGGAAATTAAATGGTGATGAAAGTTTATTTACAAGTTTACGTTAATTAAACGTATAAAAGTGATTTTATAAAAGTTATTTTGTGCACATACCTACTGTTTTAGATCTGAGTTATAAAATAGATGTTTTATAAACATAGTACTCTTCATGATGAATCTAAGGACATAAGAAGCTTGAGAAACGAAATAAAAATGAACAAGTTATGCATTTTACAAGTTATATACAACTAATTACATAAAAAAATAGTTTTTATAAACTGTTATGAACAGTAAATGTTACTGTTCATCAGAGGGTTAATTTTTGTAAATATAATATTTTGATAGATTTTCTTAATACGAAGACGTGGACATAAGAAACGTATAAAACAGAGTTAAAACGATAAAGATATGAGGCACGGTTTAATTATCATTTCAACTTTTAAAGATTTAATAAAAACTATTAGGTGGTGGTGTGACTATATAATAAGTGATGTTTTATTTATATAAAATACATTATG
The DNA here is from genome assembly GCA_026074375.1 of Tanacetum coccineum. Classification (NCBI taxonomy): domain Eukaryota; kingdom Viridiplantae; phylum Streptophyta; class Magnoliopsida; order Asterales; family Asteraceae; genus Tanacetum; species Tanacetum coccineum. Next base: position 6,708 of record BQNB010092353.1, on the reverse strand, counting down.
CTCATACAGCCTATAATTAATTAGGTTTCATTCGGATTGCCGAGACGATTCACTTATTTGATTTAGATAATCAATCATTCACTTACGGTGAGTTCATAGCCCCGCTTTTTTACAATTATATTGTTTTACAACTTTGGGGTGAGAAATATGCATTGTTTTACATTTGGACGCAAGTACTCTTTTAAACAAATTACGAGTTGGCCTAAGTAGCTAAACCCACTATTGCCCATTATCATGAACTGTCAATTGCTAGTTAGCGAGCGCGAATGTTTTGAATAGATCTATTTGGGATTGACATCCCCATTCGGGTGAGTAGCTCTCACTAGTTTTGGAGGTCCGAAACACGAATGTATACATGTCGGAACAATTTGGATGTTGCGGGTTTAAACATCTACACGGGCCCATTATTTGCATTAAATTGCATACATAGATGTCGAGCTTCGGTGTCATGAGCTTAGCGCACTTCGTAATTACTTTTATGATATTGTATTCGTTACTTATCACAATTTTAGAAATCTTGCGGTCCTACTTTATACATTTATTAAACCTGTGAATTCACCAACTTTATGTTGACGTTTTAAAGCATGTTTTTCTCAGGTCAATAAGGTACGAGAAACAAGGATACATTGGTGGTCACCATTTTAGAGTCATTACTATAAAGATTTGGGAGCATTACACTTTGGGAATATTTGTTATGTCTTAAAACCTTTACTTTTCATGGATGAACAATTTAAGCTTCGGGCTATTGTAACAAACAAGTTTATTTAATCCAATGTATCAATTTTAAATGACTCGTATAGAGGTCGTTCTCATATCTTGTGCTATTGATCTATGAAGTAACACTCTCCAACCTATATTCCGCTGCGACCCATTTTGGGGGTGTTACAATACTTCTCATAGTTAGTCCTTTAGGGACTAACTATGCAAATAACCTGCTAACTCCAGGGACCAAAGGTGGAAAATACAAGGACCTTACATGTAATAGCAATATAAAGGTTCAGGGACTACACTTACTACTTTCACAAAATTTTCCCCTGCCCCTTTTATACATCCCTTTCCCGTCAAACTTAAAACCCAAATACTGTACATCTTCGACCCCCCCCCCCCCTTCACCTGCACTGTAGCAAACAGACAAAACCATCACCATCTCTTCCCTACTACTTACCCCACCTTACAAAACCACAAAGATACTGTGGCAATCCCTAACCATCCTATTAGGCAAAATATTCAAGGGTCTTGATCAATTGCCGTGGGCACAAAGAAAAAATGGAGGGCTTAGATTGCTCTGGGGACTTCTCTCACAATGAAAACACAACAAGCACAAAGACTTAAAGACCTACTGCTTATATAAAAGGAAAGAAGACAGAAATTGAGAGATGAGTAGCCTTAGTTTAACTTTTAATGTTTTAAGTTTTATATTTTCTGTCATTTTACTTTAAATCTTGTAAACCTTTAATGTTTTAATGAAAGTTTAAGTTTATTGCAAAAATTTCTCTTTTAAATCCTCTAGAAACTGCTCTTATTTTTTCTGCCTTTTTGGTTCCTTGAAGCTTGTTGAAACATGCTTGGTGATGCTTATTTGACTTGTTTGTTATCTGGTTATCATAAGTCCTAGCCTAATTCAGTGTATTAAGTTTAAAAATCTATAAAATGCTTTTTAAAGGAGTGTTTGGGACAAGGGTTAAAACGGGTCATTTTTGCTTTAAAAACCATATGAGTCACTATGTTCAACTTCCTCCAACATATTTTTGAGCTGATTTAATCTGTTTCATAAAGTTTTCAAAGGTTAAAAGCTTATCTTAAAGTTTTGTTTAATGGATTCTTAAAACCGTTAGCTCTAATCGGTTTTCTTATAGTTTATTTGAAAAACTTGTTTAAGATCCTTTGAGCATGCCTTATGTGTTCTTTTTAAGTGATAATCCAGTAGTATAGGTCCCCTCTAGCTTTACTTTTGTTTTAATCAAATTCTGTCAATATTTGGTTAAGTCTTCTTACAGCAAAAATAGCCTTGTTCTCTTTGCTTTGTCATCTCTTAATTGTTGTTTAAAGTGCGTAAATCTTGCTCCTATTTGCTCATTGGACATCCAGCTCAATATGTTTGTTGTTTTAAGCTTTTATTTTAGCCCTATTTTTTTTTTTTAAAAAAAAAAAAAACAGCCTAAAATTCAAGCTGCACTATGCCATAGAAAAAACCAAAAAGAATCAGTGTTGTGGTCTGCCCATTTCTTTTCTGTTTTTTTAGCTTATTTCTTTTTCATTTAGCTTAATTCTTGTTTTCTTAAGTTATTAGGGTAAAGGACATTATTTGTTTTAACTTTTCGGCTTAAGTCATATGCTTATTAAGAGTTAGCTTTAAGATAGACCCTTAGGCTGCTTGTTTTTAGCCATTAGCTTATCTGCTTTTTTCTGCTTATCTACCTTATCTTTTGTGCTTATTTTTATTTATATTTGCTTATTAGGTTTAGTAAACCAGCTGTCTTTGCTTATTTGTGTTTTACATTTGCTTATTTGTTTTAAAAAAGTGCTTAACAGTTTGCCACTTTAGGACTTAGTTTAAAAACTATAATCTGTCAGCTTATTTCTAGCTTTTCCAGCTTACTAGAATTGCTTATTTAAGTTCATAACAGCTTATTTAAGTTCATAACAGTTTATTTAGACTGGTCTAGATCCTTTTAGCTTATTTTAGCCCTACTTGTAGCTTATTTCAGTATGTAGTTTAAAAGTTCTAAATCTTTAAGTTCACTAGCAAAACTGTCATCTTTTTTTGCTTATTTCTGAGCTTATTTGTTAGTTTCTAAAAAAGTCATAGTTTTAAAATTTGCTTATTTTTATGTGTAGTTTAAGTTTGAAAAAGAAAATTTGAAAAAAAAATGTTTTTAAAAAAGAAGAGGCCATGGGGGTCGAACCCATGACCTCCCCTTTGTAAACACACGTCCTTAACACACACTCTCAATGCCAGTAGCGCCAGTAGGGCCATCTGGTTTTCTACTACACCATTTAATTTATAAGGCCTTTTAGCCCTTTTGCTTTTCAGCCCTTTGAGGCTTATTTTCAGCTTATTTATAAGCATTCTTTCAAAGTTTGTATTTTTCCTGCGTTATTCATAGTTAGAACTACTTTCTTTAATTTTTCGAGATTTTTAACAAGTTGTTTACTATTTTCAATAATTAATTTTCATTAAAACTGTTTTTAAATCATAAAAAATAAAATAAAAGTCAAAAAAATAAAATTCTTTTTTTCAAAATTTTCTTTTATCATTTAGGACCTAGGAAAAATAAATTTGCTCTCGGGAATGGTTTAATTTTTTAGAATCTGTTGATTTTAAAGAACCGGGATCGAATCTCGTTCGACGTTTACTTCTGCATTAGCCTTAAACACCTTCGTTTTTGATCTAGTTTTCTTTATTCTTACTTTTTAGTCATTTAAGATTTATTAAAAGTTAAAAAAATCACTTTAGGATTAAAATTTTAATAATTAGGTTTTTAAGTTGCGTTTGTACGTCCCCGTACTAGGTTTTAGCCTAAATTACTTTCGTTTTAGGGTTTCTTTTACTTGTTTTTGCATTTTATTTGTAGAAATAGATAATCAAATCAAATCTTTGATCATTCAAGCACGATTCCCAAACGAAACTCAATTTTCAAATTCACGCCTCGTCGGGAAGAACGACCCGGGTCCGGCTTTAAACTTTGTGGATAACGAAGTGAGAAACCGATACTTCCGGTAATACTATACTAATATCATTGATATTATCATATTTGTTATATATTTATATATATTTATTATATATTTATATGTATTAAAAGGATACTTGTCAATTTTTGGCGTCGCTGCCGGGGAGGCCATGAAACGATTATCGAGTTGAAGTTTGTTGTGCTTTGAAGACCCTTCCCTCGTGAAGTTAAATTTTCTGTTTGTGAATATTTTCTTTTATTTATAAAAATATAAAATACAAAAATATTTTTCATTTTCTTTTATTAGTATTAGTATAAGATAAATAAAAACCAAAAAAAAGCGCAAAAATAGAGCGAGAAAGCGAGGAGGGTTGTACCAAGGCAAGAGGAAGCAGATAAACAGGTAAGCAATGGGCATAGCAAGGAGGGCAAGACGAATGCTGATACAGAACGCTGGAATCAGGTGCTATGTGATACAGTGGCGTTATACGCAGGCGTAGATTGACTGGTACCCAAACAAGAACAGAGATTAAAACTATTGAGCGCATTTTATATTGACGATTAGCCTCTCGACACTTGATCCGAACCTCAGTTAATAGCTATTTAGTGCACATCACTCTTAATTGAGTATACACAAACTATAAGAGGGGTATAAGGAGGGTTGTTCCAACGAACTACGACCCGAACGGAGAAGGTTTTTAATAGCTTCGCGCTTTCCTACTCCTCCGCTCCTTTGTGCGTTTTTCTTTTAAATAGCTACCGTGAAGCAAGTTGATTATCGGTTTAAGTTATTCAATCTCGTTTTGTCCGTTAATAAAATATGTTGTTTAAAAAACTTGAAAAACCAAAAATAATCTTCTTTTTCTTCTTATCCATTTAATTCTTTTCTTAACCCTCTTAATTGTTTAATTCTTATGGCGTCATTCGACTATCGTTACGCGATTAAAGAATGCTCGTCTTGTGGAGCTTTGTACACTAGAAACTGTGGTTGTTCAAAAGGGAGTCTTGAAGACAAGATTATTGTTCCCGTACCCGACTCGTCTCAACGACCCCTTATTTTTGAAAAAAATTGTCTCAATTGTGGAGACCCGGTTCATGGTCTATATTGTCGACAATGTGCTCTAATACGAAAGACATTGGAGGAAGTTTTTCAAGATTTCCAAGACACTTCCGAGTCATCCGATGACGATACTAACTTTGTTAATGAAAATCAAGAGCCATTCGTTGTCAAACAGGACCCCGGTGTAAATTCTTCACAAAGTCCTCCACTAATCGACCATCATTGTTGTTACGAATGTGGGGATTCGTTAAACGATATCTTTTGTCAACGATGTACTTGTAAGTCTTGTGGGAAAGGTGCTCATTATGGTTACAATTGTCCACCGCAAATTCCGATTATCTCTAATCCGGAACCATGCTACAATCAAAACCTTAATGAGATCCTACAAAATTTGCAACAACAATGTCTTTTGGGTACGTGCCAACAATGTGGTTGTAATGAATATGATGGAGTTTGTTTCTATTGTACTGGGTGAGCACCTACAAAACTTGCAAAGATTGCAACAACAATGTCTTCTTGGTACATGCCAAAAATGTGGTTGTAATGAATACAATGGAGTTTGTTTTTATTGTACTATTGGAAATGGAACACCAAGCAATTTTTCAATTCCATACTCTTCTAACGATTCTCCAAGTGTTGCAAACCATCCTCCACAACCCCAATACGTACCATACTCTTGTGAGTTATGTGGGAACGATTCTCATTACGGTTACGATTGTCCACCTCAAGTCTCGTTTGTCTACAATCAGGACCCGTGTTTCAATCAACACTTTGATTATTTTCCACAAACTTCACTGAGTTTTCCATAACAATATTCTTGTTGTGAAGATTATGGGGGTCCTCATGAGACTTTTCAATGTCAACCGCTAAATGAAGACTATTATCATGAGCAAAATTCTTGCTATGATTCTAATTCTTTTGGTTTTGACCAATTTCAACCCCCGTAATATACCGTCAATCATCCAATCTCCAATGTTCAAAATAGCCTTTTCAATGCTCAAAATGACCTTCTCAATTCTCAAAATAAGCTTATGGAACAAATGACAACCTTACGTGATTTGGTTGGTCAAGTTATACAAAAGAAGGAAGAAGAAAAGCGAATTGCAGAAGAGCAAGCGGCTAAAGATCGATATTGGAAGATTCCCATTTGCTACGATGATGACGAAGACGATACCATTGCAATCACACCCGTTTTACCAATCGAGGAACCCGATAACTCTCTAAGTATGGGGGACGAGCATCTTGACACTATTCCAGCAACGGAATCGGACGAAGTAATAAAGTCTAGTGTTGAGGACCTTGTCCCAATCCCAAGTGAGTCCGAGGGTATTCCCGACAAAATGTGTGATGTGCCTCTTTGTGAAAATACCACCTCTCTTAATGCTCTCAATGAACACTCTGAGATTGTTGTCAATTCCAACGATGATAATTCTTCGAGTGATGACGATTCTCCCTATGGTGAGAATATCGATTATGTCGATGCATCACCTCCCGATGTTGAGATCGTCAGCTTAGAGGTGGTGGAGATTGTTGATCCGGAAGTTGGAAGGATTAATGATGATATTCTTTTAACAATCAAAGACGATATCCTTCGTGAAAAATTGTTGAATGTCAATCTTCTTATTGCTAAGATCGATTCATTAAGAGATAATCCTACTCCATCTTCCGAAGTTGTGATCAAGTCTACCTCCACATTTCCTGATCTTTTCTTGGAGGAGACTAACACCTTTGATAATTCTATTCCTGAATCTGAAAGTTTCCGCTTTAATCTAGAAGAGATTAGTAGTGGCAGTCCCACTACTTATGTTGATTTTTCTCAATATGATTCGTTTATCTTTGATCTTTCGAATGATCAGTTTCCTCCTACCGATAGGAGTGACCTTAATCATGAGGAGTTCGCCGATGAACTCACTCACATCATGTCTCTTCTGAATCTTGAATGTTTCAAATTTAAGATTGAGCCCGATCCGGGAGATT
>BQNB010092352.1:0-26641 GCA_026074375.1 Tanacetum coccineum | reverse complement strand
GAAAGAAATAAATGACGTGAGGTATTGTTAAATAAAAGGTAACTTCTATTACTACCATGTCATAATTCAAGAACAGAAATGACAATACGGCTTGTGCGTAATAGCAGTATGTAGGGTCAACAATTAAATATTTTTTTATATAAAAGAGGTGAAACATATTCGCTGTGAAGATTCGTTGATACATACTGTTTGCGTTGGTCTAAGAGATAAATTTGAAAGAAAATTTGTGTCGTGTGGAATTAATATTAATATACTGGTTTGGTGTCAAATGACGTTGAATTGATACCGAATCATGTGATATTAAAAGTGTCAAGGAGTTGAATGGTCAAGAATTGTGTGAGTTACTGGAATGCGTGAATTAGGGAGGCAGTTTTGGATCTCCTAATTTGTAGTGTTATAGTTATTTGGACACAATTGTGAGCTCATGGTATTTTTTTGGTTCGTTTATTAAGTAGCCAAGGATTTAGGTTAATACTCGATGTTCGTTAAAGGTTAATACTGGCCATTGAAATTTTTAATTCTGCTTACACAAGTTAATTCTGGCGGTACAAATGTTAATACTGGCTTCATGTTATGTGTTAATACTGCTGATTAGTGACAGATCAGCGACACTATAGTGACAGATCTTGTGTCACTAAAGGGTATGGGAGAAAGGAGCATGGGCCTTTGTGACAGTTTTGCAACAGATTTGCAACGATACAGTGACATATTTGCGACAGTTTTGGGACAGAGAAATGGGTCACTAAATGGCAGTTTTGGTTTGTACTGTTCGGAGATGATTATGTTTCTACTGCTAGTTTCGTCCGATATAAATGATTAATACTGCCAGTATCGTCCGATATCGGACAAAGAAGACTTTTTGGTTTATTGGGCGTGTTTTGATTTCGAATGATGACGGCTTGTTGTGGAAAGTATTATGAAAGACATTTGATGCGATGACCTTTTAATCAATTATGTGACAAGGGTACCCTTTTTGTTCGTAGATCGCCGGATGAGGCAACGGTACAAATAAGGACTACAAGCAGATCGCCGGATGAGGCAGCAGTCACATGAGAGAAGATGATGTTATTGCACTTAGATGTTTCTCATTAATAATTACTATTTAAAGCCAACACGGACGCATTTGGCTCGTTTTGGTGATTATTTTGAAGAAGATTGATTATTGCTTATATGATGTTGTAGTTGATTTTCACAGGTGCGTGTCTTATTATATCTCAAATGGCTGACAACATTTAAAGATAACTTGTTCGTGCTTATAATGTGGTGACGAAGACTTGACGAATCTAGCAAACGTGTACGATCTATCTTATGGTGCTTACTACGTACATTTGCTATCACTTAGTATGTGTCTCATAGAAGATGAGGATTTTTGTCAAGAGGTTGCGGTCTACTTATAATTATCAAATGATTACCAGCATTTGTATAAGTTCGACGTCACGTGGATAGTGCAAGACATAAGACACAAGCTTGGGAGATTCTACTTCTTCAACATATGGGTAATACTCATTTTTCTTCATCAATAATTACTACTTGAAGCCTACTGAGTTCGTGATTCAAGAGATGGTAAACATGTTAAGGGGAAGCTTATTGTTTATTTACCATCTACATGCACCACTTGAGGGGAAGCGTTCACAAGTTGCATATCTATACAAGACCCCTATTGGATGATTACAAAAAGGGGAAGAAGATTCATGATTGCAGCTTATTATTATGGTGGCATGTCCAAGGAGATCTTAAGTCAAGGGGAAGCATTGTTTCTTTCATGAAGATTGTTTTGTAATATCAAATAGGGGAAGATTGTTGGGAATTATGATTTGATGATTACAAAACCTTATATACAACAATAAAGAAAGAAGAAAAAAAGGACTTAAGATGTAATATTAGGTTAGCTTAATATGTAAGCTAGGGTTTTATTGTAACCTCCCTCTATTATATAAAGAGGGGGTAGGCGTCTGGTTTAGATATAAATCCAGAATAGAATTAGGTCTCTCCCAATGAGAGTCTAATAGTTATCATAGTTAGCCTATCCCCAAGATCATTTGATCTTGGGGTAAGTGATTAATAGAAAACCTTGTTTGTTAACATTGATGTTCTTATTCTTATTCCGCTGCGTATATTTAATGTTTTTGTTATCCTAGATGTGCTTAGATCAGGGATTCACAAGCGTCGGTGGCTTCTTACCTATGGCATGAAGCTTGCTATGTTTAACTGTCTTAACTCTCCGAAGTATCTTTCTGCCTTTGGGGTGGCTATCAGCAAGGCTATTGAGAAAGGCATGCAAGATGGGTTAGCTGCCAGAATTACTCATGGCCAGGAAGGTAGAGTTCTTACAGATGTTGTTGCGTTTAATCCTTCCGCGGAGGATGATTTCACTTCCGCTTTGCAAGAGGTCCAGAATATGAACTTCTCCTTACTTGTTGAGCTACAGTCTAACAAAGATGCAAGTGTCAAAGCTGTAATGGACCTTCTCCATTTAGATGAAGCTCTTGCAGAAAGGTTGGGTTTGAACGATTCACAGCCTCATGTTGACCAGCTAAATCTGATCTTTTTCATCATTCGTCGGACCAAACTGTCATTGGTGCCAGAGCCTTATCACTTTCTCTAGATGTTTCCCATGGTCAAGTTCAAAGGATTAGAGAAAACATTGTTAACAAAATGTTTTTGTTTCGTTATTTGAGCCTTTATCTGCTGCAGCTTTGGAAGGCATGGGAGGTACTTCTAGTGTTGCTCCTGATACTACTACTGCTTTATCTATGACCCTTGCTTCCGCAAGCACTATCTCGCCTATTTCCATGGATGATTACAAAATTGCACATGCGAAGGATCAAGGAAATGCTGGTGCGGATGTTGATCCTTTTTCGAATGTTGATGATGCAGAGCTAATCATTTCTTAGTGGTTTGCTATAATGCTAGACTTGGTCGTATGTGACCTTTTTGTTGTAGCCCATGTATGTTTGTACAATTTATTCTAAGTGTTTTATCCGTTATATGCCGTGGTCACTTTGGACCTTTTGTGTGCGGTAGCTCAATGTCGTAGTACTTAACCATGACTTTGCTATCTCTTTTAATATGATGATATTTTTAATTTGATAGTCTTTATTTGAATATTTGTGGGTTATTATCCCTGCTATCTTTGGATATCACTATTGTACACTTGTGATGATAGGCTTAGTGAAATGTTCGTGGAACATTTTTTCTGGTATTGGGCTTGCAATGCCTCTTATATACTTTTGAGTGAATTGTTAGGTTACTCATCCTTTTGTTATACAGAGTAACATTAATTGGGTCGTGCCCTATTGCGTGCGCATCTTAATCACAAATATAATAATTTTTCAAAGTAAATAACAAGAATTTAAGGTAAAGGTTGTGAAGGTAGCTAGGCTCTACTTTTTATTTAAGAAAACATTACAATGCATAAAGAAGATAGATTGGACTGCATTACCCCCACTGCGAAGTCCGCATGGGTGGATTGCTTACATTTGGTGAACGTAACACTTCTTAAGGTTGCTGATATTCCAAGTCTGTGGGAGCTGCTTCCCGTCACGACCTCTTAACTTGTATGCGCCCTTTCCAAGTGCTTTCGTGACCTCATATGGTCCTTCCTATTTTGGTCCTAGCTTTCGTGTGTCCTCCACATGGCTTGCATCGTTATTGCGGTATACCAAGTCTCCTAGTTTAAAGCTTATACTACGGACTTTGGAGTTGTAATACCTTTCCATCTTTGCTTTGCTTTTTGCTTCTCGAATTGCTGCTTGCTTTCTTCGCTCCTCCAGTAGGCCAAGGTTGATTTCCAGGGCTTCATTGTTTTGTACCAAGTCTACTTCCGCTGTCCTTAGTGTGGGCATGCTGATTTCTGCTAGGATGATGGCTTTCGTTCCGTATGTTAACGATCCGTTACTAGATTTAATCATTATGCGGTGTGCCCATAGGACATGGGGAAGTTCTTCCATCCAATTTTTGCTCCTTTCATCCAACCTAGACTTTATACCTTCTCCAAGACTATAGTTTGCCCTTTCCACTAAGCCATTGGTTTGTGGATGTTTAATATAAGCAAAGTGTTGGCGGATACATAATTTTTCGCACCAGTCCTTGAACGGATTGTCTTGGAATTGTTTTCCATTATCTGAGATGATTTCTCCTAGGAGTCCAAATCTATACACGATGTTATCCCATACGAATTTTTTGATTTGGTTGCCAGTGATGGTCGCCACTGGTTTTGCTTCAATCCACTTTGTGAAGTAGTCAATAGCTACGATCAGAAATTTAACTTTCCTAGGCCCTTCCGGAAAAGGTCCAGCGATATCAATACCCCACTTATAGAATGGCCATGGAGATGTGATTGGGTTTAGCTTTTGCTAAGGACTTCTTGGGATAGGCTTGTGAATTTGGCAGTCCTGGCATGCCCTTATCAACTTTCTTGCATCCTCGTGCATGATTGGCCAATAATAACCAATCCACAAGGCTTTCGCCATGACGGATCGTGTACTAGCATGCATGCTACAAGACCCTTCATGTATCTCTCTTAGAACATAATTGGCTTGGAGTGGCCCTACACATCGCAGCCATGGTCCTAAGAAAGATTTTTTTGTAGAGTGTCCTGTTTATTATAGAGAACCGCCACGACTTGCGTTTTACTGCTCTCGCTTTTTTCACTTCTGCTGGCAATGGTCCGTCCATGAGGTACTTGAAGATGGGAGTCATCCATGTATCCCCTTCTTCTTCTACTACTGCCAACACTTCCACTATACTTATCGATTTTTCCTTTAGTTCCTCCACCAGCACTTGTTTACTCAAGTGTGCAATGCTTGTTGATGCTATTTTGCTTAAGGCATCTACCTTTTTATTTTCGCTTCTGGGAACCTGTTTGATTGAGAATGCTTTAAAATTGTTGATGAATGTTTTAGCTTCTCCAAATATCAAACTATGTCGTTTTCTTTTGCGACATATGTTCTATTCACTTAATTGGCCACCAGTCGTGAATCAACATTTGCTTAGAGGTTTTTTACATCCATTTTCTCTGCGATCTTTAGTCCGGCTATCAAAGTTTCATATTCTGTTTCGTTGTTTGTTGCATCAAACCTGAATCTTAAAGCGTAAGTAAACTCCATCCCTTCCGGGTTTGCGAGTATTAGTCCTGCCTCGGAACCGTCTATGCAAGATGATCCGTCTGTAAATAAGATCCATGGTTTGGGGAGTTCCTCTTCTTCTCCCATTAGAGTATCTGGAGATTCCTCCTTTAGTCGTTCGACTATAAAGTCTGCCAATATCTGCCCTTTGACCGAAACTCTGGGTCTGTAATGTATTACGTAGTCTCCCAATTTAATGCTCCATTTTTGTAGCCTTCCTGCTACTTCTGGTCTCGATAATACCTGTTGTATTGGTTGGTCCATGATGACTATGATTGGGTGTGCCTGGAAGTACCTCTTTAGGTGTTTACTGGCATGAACTAAAGCTAACACTAATTTTTCCATAGACGTGTAGTTTACTTTCAGACCCCTTAACGCTCTGCTGACAAAGTATATAGGCATTTACTTATCTTCCCGTTTCGTCATCAGGACTGCACTTACCGTTTCTTTTGCTGCCGCCAGATAGACGATAAGCTCTTCTTTTTCCATTGGTGCGACTAATATGGGAAGTTCGGAAATAAGTTGCTTCATTTGCTTGAATGCTTCTTCCGCTTCCGTAGTCCAATAAAAATCGCTTTTCCTCGTGCATTTTTCAAAGTTTTGAAGAATGGTAATGATTTCTCTGCTGGTTTGGCTAAAAACCGGTTAAGACTTACGAGCTTTCCATTTAACTTTTTCACATCCTTCAAGCATTTTGGGGATGGAAGGCTTAGAACAACGTCTACTTTATCTGGACATACTTTCAGCCCCATGGTACTAACTTTGTACCCTAAAAACATTCCTTCTTCTATTCTAAAGGTGCACTTCTTAGGGTTCAGCTTCATGTTAATTTCTCTTAGAGTTTGGAACGTTTCCTCTATATCTCTGACTATTTCATCCTCCGTGCGGATTTTGATAACAAGGTCATCTACATATACTTCGAGGTTTCTACCAATCTGCTTATGGAATGCTTTATCCACCAAATACTGGTAAGTGGCTCTGACATTCCGCAGGCCAAAAGGCATCTTTGTATAGAAAAATATTCCTTGGTTTGTGATGAAAGCTATTTTTTCCTTATCTTCTTTTGCCATTTGTATTTGGTGATAGCCTTTGTATGTATCCAAGAAGTATTTGAAAGGGAATCTACACAGGGATTCTATATTCTAGTCTATTTCCGGTAGTGGATAACCGTCTTTTAGGCATGCTTTGTTTAAGTCTTTAAAGTCTACACACATCCTCCAACTATTGTCGTGCTTCCTTACCATTACTGGATTGGACAACCAGTCGTGGTAGTGTACTTCCCTCATGATTCCTGCTTCTACTAACTTTCCTACCTCTTCTTGTATTGCTTGATTTCTTGTTCCGGATACTCTGGGTTAATTGCCACTTTGATCCTATCTTCCACCTTTGTTTCGTTGGCCGGGAGAGTTCTTTCAGGTCCGAAGACCATTGCGCACTCAAGTGGCACTAACCTGCTGCTTTTTAAAGTAATTACCCCTCCATCTATCAGGATCTTCAGCATTCCGTAAACTGTTGAAGGAACCCTTGCAATTTCCTAACCCTTAGTCTTCTAATAATTCCATTGTACGGGGATGGTGATCTAACAACTACAAAATTCATCAAAGCTGAAGCGGAATGCTCTTCATCTCTAATGTTACTAGTAGTTGTATTTGTCCTATCGGCCATACTTTTTCACCGATGAATCCAATCAAAGGGGTAGTGGCTGGTATCAATTGTCTTTTGATTTTCGAACGGAGTCTGCTAAAGCAATGCTCATACAAAATTTTTGAAGCTGATTCACCGTCTACGTACATACGGTGCATGCAGTGGCCTTTGATTTCTGCCTCGATGATCATTGGACCTTCTGTCCCTTCATCTTCCCCCAATGGTGGAAAAGAGATTTCTAAATTAGGAGAGAAACTCTGCGTAATTCATTGCCTAGCCACCCTTTCCCAGGGCTGAACCATTAGAATAGCCATTGCTTTATCCTTCCCAGCAGTTTCTCCTTTCTTTGTCACTTTAGGTTGATCCTTTCTGTTGTTTTACTTGATCTCTTTAACCAAGTGTCACAACTTTCCTGCTTTGAGCATTTCTTCAATCTGTTTCCTCAGGTGCATACATTCGTCTGTGTTATGCCCTACTTCTTCATGGAACTCGCAAATTTTGTTAGCATTTCTTTTTTCTATCGGGGTTGTCATTGGTGGCGGAGCTTTGAATTTTCCTTTGTCTAAAGCAAAAATTTCTTTGGGGGGGGGGTTTATAATTAGTGCAAAACGATCTTGCTTCCTTTCTGACTTTTGTTGGTTTCGGAAGCCTCCTTTTTTGAAATTTTACTTTTGATTAGCTTCCTGCTGTTTCCATGACATGAATGACTTCTTCCATTCACGGTTAGAGGCGACCACTTCTCCTCAGAGAAATGCTGTAGTTACCCTCATCATTTCGTCTATTGACTTTGGGATTTTGTCATGTAGTCGCTTGATTAGCTCAGGATTGGTGATCCCGTGCATGAATCCAAAGATTTTCATACATTCCGGAGCTCCCTTTACGTCCCTACACTTAAGTTTATACCTCCGTACAAACTCTTCTATAGACTCCCTGTCTCTCTGCTTGGTGTTATGGATTTTGACTGGGTCCTTAATGCATTTCTTCTGCTGGAGGTAGTTTTCTAAGAATGCTTTCTTTAAGTCATCATAACTGTCAATTGTTTCCTTGGGAAGGTCGTCGAACCATACTCTGGCATTCCCAGTAAGTGTAGAATTGAACATGTGACACCATGTTGGCATTGCCCATCGTTTCGTCTTAGCAGCCGACTGAAAAATATTTAAATGATCTTCCGGATCTTCGCTTCCATCATATGTTTTAATGTGACTAGGCATTCTTGTTTTTGGGAAATCAAAGTAACGGATCCGAGGAGTGAAAGGATCTGTTTCTTCACATACCCATGGTTGGGACAAGTCGTCCTCAATGCTTGACTTTGGCCTTTTTACTTTTGACTTCCTATGACCTCCGACACTACCTTCGCTTTCTGAAAATTCCTCCTCTCTTCTCGAGGGTGACCTTTTGTGATAACGTGTCTTGGAGGCGGGCTCCGTTGTTCTTGATCGGGAATGTTGGTGGCAGCTTTCAGTATCCATGTGGCTACTATGGTATGATCGACGCCTTGAGTCGCCTGAATATACCAACACACTCTTCTCTTTGTCTCCGAGCCTGTAAAATACACCTTTTTCCAACCTTTTAAACACTGTTTTTCTTTCCGAACCCTTTTTCTTAGGTAACTCAGAGCGACCACGTCTTGGCTTGGGGCTTCTGGATCTGCTGCGGACATGCCTTGGTCCGAGCCTTTCCTTCAAACCCATTCTTTCGGTGGGTGTTCCTGACTCGGAGTGATGTGAGGTCTCCTCGAAGTTGAGACGAGCTTTTACTACTTTAAGCTTTTCCTGTTGCACCTTCTCATGGTGCACTTTTTCAGCTATGATTGGTAAAATCTTATGATAGTTCCTGTCGCAGTATTTCCGCAAAGCTTCATCAGAAATAGGCCTGCCTGGATCTTGCGGAACTGGCTCTTTCCCTAGCGTATTCCTCACGACTGACGTGGGCTGGCTGAGGGGAGTTTGCCCGTTGGTGCTCATGGTGAGTATTTTTAAGAAACACGGTTGTATTCGTGGTCCCACGGATGGCGCCAATTTGTTAGTACAAAAAATGTTATGAGTTGAAAGAACGGATCTAAAAGGTTATTGGGCTAGGCCAATGGAAGTGGTCTTGTACTAAATCAAGTGATGATGATAATTTCATGCATAAGAAAAGATAAACCGTTAGTCTTATCGTGGGGATGGACCCTACAATTATACTCTGACGTAAGAGTAAGTATTCATGATTTGTTAGAGAATGTAAAAGTATGTATGTGTATAGAATGTGATCAGAAAATCATACCTTGTGGGGTGTTAGAGTACCCCTTTTATAGGTGAGCCAAATATTAGGTTTTCTTAATATTTCGCTTATTTCTGTTAGTGGGGCCAAAGTGGGACCCTTATCGGATAAGGGTCCGCAGTAATCGTGTTTTACGAATGTGTGTTCCCTTCCGTGGATGTTGCTTGGTTCGCGGAAGGCCTATCACATCCGTCTTATTTCTCCCAGCCCGTGCCCGCACGGGACTGGGCTTAGCTTTGGCCTATTGTGCTTTGCGATTATCTTGTTGGGCTTGGGCCCATGTATAATTTATGTAATCCAGGCCCGGAGGCCTGTTACACGTATTATACGTCATCATAGATTGTTGTTGTTTCAATAATCCTGAAAAAGACAACGAAAAAGTGAACGTGGGTTAAACCTACCCATCCCATTCCGACCCCATATAAAATAAGTGACATGTTTCAATCATAATCCGCCTGTTATTGACCTGTTACCTAACCCGTGACCGTACATCTTTCCACCTCAACACAATGTCCACAAACTCTGGTTGGTATTATTAGCTCATTTAGACTTTGTTCCTTTTTTGTGCTCTTATTTGGCAGGTATTTGGGTATACAACATGTAGTTTTTGGTGGTCGATCAATGGGTGACTGGGAAGAGGGAATGAAAAACCCGGAAGACGGATACAAGTCCTTTAAGATCTAAGATTGGTATGATCCACAAAGTTCATCCGTGGAGGTTGAATCAGGGCCAAGGATTGGGTCAATGGGCACGTGAATGGCCTTGCACTACTACTTGTGCTTGTTATGTCCAATTCCTAGTCTTACCTTTATTTCTTTGTGCGCGCTTCTGCAATGGTTTGGACCCGATATATTTACTAATCAACGGGTTGAATCAAAATCTTGTGTAAAAAGGAAACGGGTCAATTTTGGTTGAACTTGTTTGCTGTAATTTTTATGCTTTTAAGTCTGCTTTTTAACTAGTATCTGTGAAATTGATATAAATTGTTATGACAACAATATTGACAAAGCATCAATCTAGTTCATAGAACTGAGCGTTTGTTCCACATTGTTGCTTTCCGAAGCATGTTGTGTTTTTCTTAAGTGAACCCATTGGACTAAAGATGTGTATCAATTAGTTTCTTCCAACATAGCATAGATTTTATCATTCATGGGACATTAGCAAGAAACTTATGAACAATGCCATCTACTTTAATTGAACTACAACCCGGGATTTTCTTCGTCTCCAAACTTTGTTCTAACATTATCCCATTTTACCATTTGTAGCGTATGAGCTTTCACGTCCAGTTCAATAAGTTTTTTAGCAAAATATTCACCCAGTTGAACATTTTTAAAAGATATACAACCTCCAAGAATTCACTTCCATGTTATTAATCATATCCATAGCTGCTTCAAACAAACCATCTCGGGCTACAAAAGTTATATCATCCGGTGCATGTCCTTTCTTGACTACTATTTTTGTAGCTTCTATATATGTCTCCACATTTAGCATACATATCAATAAGACTGATATAAAGAGCCATGCCAGGAAAGTTGTTGTTAACATTGTTCTAAACAGGTCTAATTAATGATTCTTTATAAGATCGAGTGTCAGTCTATGCTATGCCTATCATAACATTCGACGTTTAGATTACTTATCAAAACACATTTTGTTTACATAAAACTAACTTGAAACAGATAGCATTTGTAAACACACTCATTCTCCAAACAGGAAAAAAAATAATACAGAGACATTGCAAAAAGATAACATACAAAGTACTAAAATTAACGAAGTGAAAGGTGGACTATCAAAGATAATATTTTGTTATAAGTTATTATATAAATGAATATTGAGACAACCCGTGTATTCAAATAGTATTTTGTTGAAGTGATCATGATATCAGCATAGCAGCCTCCCGTAACACAACATTAGGACCCAAAGAACACCGATATATGAAATCAAAAAGTTTGCCACCCATTTTCACCACCAAACACATTAAAAGCTTTCGCAATCGTATGACACAACCTTATCCTTACATTTCTATCATCTTCTCTCTCAACACATCTTAATAAAGTCTGTTTAACCAGGTTTTTAGTACGATCATCTAATGGCTTGTGAATCAACAGTCCTAACAGCATTTCTAAGATAAATGTTGACTCATCACGTGTGGCAACATTAGTTGACTGTTCCAATAAGTTAGCTAATATCAGCATAGCAGTCTCCTTTAACAAATCATTATCAACCTCAACACACTGGTTTATGAAAACAGAAAGTTCCGGCCACCCATTTTCACCACCAAACACAGTAAAAGCGTTCGCAATCGTACAACACACACTTATCCTTACATTTCCATAATCTTCTGTCACAACACGACTTAATAAAATATGTTTAACCTGGATTTGAGTATCTTCAGCTAAAGGTATTTTATTAAGACGTGTTAAGATAGAAGATGATGGAAATGTAATGAAAAGTTTGTGTCGTATGATTGCGAAGGCTTTCACTGTGTTTGGTGGTGAAAATGGGTG
Organism: Tanacetum coccineum; assembly: GCA_026074375.1. NCBI lineage: Eukaryota > Viridiplantae > Streptophyta > Magnoliopsida > Asterales > Asteraceae > Tanacetum > Tanacetum coccineum. The sequence continues at coordinate 15,105 of BQNB010092352.1, read as the reverse complement.
GCCAGAACTTTTTACTTATATACGTGACTTTTTGGAAAACCCAACTAATGCTGAGATACGTGCCCACGTCAGCAATTCTGTTAAAAAAACTGTTAGAAGAGCCATTAACTGAAGATGCTCAATTCCACTAGGTTAAACATATTTTATCAAGTCGTGTTTTGATAGAAGATGATGGAAATGTAATGAAAAGTTTATGTCGTACGATCACTACTACAAAATTTGACATAGAGCCCGGTTTAAAAGGTTCATAGAGCCCGTTTTTGCCTGGGGGATTAAAAGGGGGGGGACTCTATGAAGAAACGCCATAGATCCCGGTTTTTAAAACGGGCTCTATGATGTATAATAGAGCCCGGTTCATTGCTGGATAACCTTGCTCTATTTGATTAAAAAAAATCATTTTTAATTAACATAGACCCCGGTTTTGTGCTTCAAAAACATGGCTCTATGATTTTTTTAATTTTTTTTTTAATATTAGAAATACCACCTGTGTACACTTTCCAGGTACAAAACCACAGCATAACAAACAAGCAAAAACAAAGTTGTAACAAAACCATAACCATGAAGGTCATGCATAAACCAATGGATAGAAGATCAAAAGATCAGTTTCACATCATATTAGTACAAGTTCTATGGACTTAAAACATACTAAGTATAACTAATTAGACACCACAACAGCTTCACAACAAATGTTTTGTTGAGCTAAGGGAAAGGAGATATACAAAATGACATGATGAGCACATGTCAACCTTTCCGAAACACTAACATGACTGATCATTAGATGCCACACACCGAAACGCATGAGCTCACAATGTCGTCCAACTCCTTGATAGTAAAAGGCTTCTTTTCATTCCACGGCATCTATAAAAAAACATCCATTAAGCTCTATGTAAGTTTCAGATTGTACAAAGATGCAAGAAGTAAATGAACTCCTTAAATGTGTTCATTTCTCGCCCTACATTTTTTTTATCAAAATCATGTACCTGAATACACACTTATGTTGTCTTTACCTACACTAGCATCTCTACAAATCAGCAACATGAAGAGAAGAGGACTACTAAAAGTTAACACTTGATAGAACAAGTCAAGTATGTCCTAAAATACACTCACATTTGTCACACATAAAACATAAAAACTAAAATTAACAAGTATACCATTTTTTCCTTTTGGATTGAATAATTAATGTTATGTGTTGCTTTCTAAAGTGATTGGCCTGCCTATCTAACCAGTCGCCAAATTTCGACTTCTTTCATCCCTCTAGCATCTTGCTAGTTACGTCGATCAAAATTCTCCAACTTTTGTAACTTCATAAAAAAAATCAGTGTTCCCAGTGTGTCTGACCTCATTTCAAGATTGTTTATATTCTAATAAGTAATCACACAACTTTTCACTTTCCGTCTTCATTTAACAACTCAAATATATGTTGTGATTTACAGCTTCCGTCCAGTTGGTTCCAATATATGGTTCAAACTATATGGACCACCTTCTGATCCAGATGTTGACCTCATTGGCACCGTATGTTCTTCAATCCCACTCCCCCACTCCATATTTCATAATATATTGCTTCTAATATATGGCTTATCTATATTTATGTCACAGGTTATTCAGTCATGGTATCTCATGGGACGTTTGGGTGCCTATAATTCTTCTAATTTGCAGGTAACAACCATCACTCATTTTCATTATCCAACAATAAAATGTCAAACATAATATTTACTTTCTGATGTGTTGGTACTGATAGTGGCCTTTCATATTGCAGTTGGCAAATACATCAATGGAATACAATCCTCTTTATGATGCGGATAAGGGCTTTAATGTGATGCCGTCATCATTCCACGATGTCGGTGATGTTGAGTTTCAAGACAATTGGGGCCGAGTCTGGTATAAAACTTGATATAACTTAATTTTATCTATTTTAGGTAACAGATCATAACTTTTGAATGTCCAACAACAGGGTAGACATAGGTACTTCAGATTACATCACTCTTGAATGTCTGCTAAACTGCCTCACTGTTTGAGTTCAGAGTAACATCTTTCTCTATATTTTTCGATCCATAACGTTTTAGGTTGCAATTTCAAATCTATTACCTATATATCGGTTGATTTGGGTTTTGTCAAACCAAATAGTTTAGGTGAAACGTGAACTGGTCAGATACTACTGCCTCCTATTCCTAACAAGTTAGCACATCAATTGTTTCCGGATCAAAAATGCAAAGAAAAAGTAACCCTATCCGTTCCATATTGGCCGATACTTCAAAAAATTACATGTTTTCAATCAGAAGGGGTTATTGACCTCTAACCTAGCCCGTGACCGTATATCTTTCTACCTCACTACAATGTCCACAAACTCTGGTTGGTATTAGCTTATTTAGACTTTGTTCCTCTTTTTCTGCTCTTATTCAACAGGTAGTTTTTGGTGGCCAATCAATGGGTGATTGGGAAGAGGGAATGAAAAATCCGGAAGACGGATACAAGTCCTTTAAGATCTAATATTGGTATGTTCTGCAAAGTTCATCCGTGGAGGTTGCCAGGATCGGGTCAATAGGTGTAGTCGATGACCTTGTACTATTATTACTTGTTGGTCCCTCAACAAAGTAGGCTTGGTTAGGCAAGTGATGGTTATCATGGTCTGTACAAATTAGCTTTATAAATTTGTATGTTGTGCGCTTATGCAATGGTTTGGACCCGATGGTTATATCTCACTTCTGTCAGGTTGCAAATAACTATGTGCCAGTTTCAACCCATATATATACTTATAAATGGGTTGAATCAAAATCTTGTGTAAAAAGGACACGGGTCAATTTTGGTAGAACTTGTTGAATGCCAATAAAGGTCAGTTTCCACCACTCACCCGACATGCTCACTTTGACCAGTAGTAGAACATGGCTTGCTTTCAGCAAACATGCTCGCTACTGAAGTTAGCAGCCCTTACTTCTACCATAATACACCTCACCAAATCTGTCCCGCATTCTTAAAAATACATACATCTACTTTTTTCCACATACATCTATATAAACACAAGCGTCCAAGGTGCATGCTTGCCTACGAGCCAATCTTTAGTGAAACAAGCATGCCAAACTGAGGCAAGTACTGTAACCTGTAAATTCAAATAAAAAAGAGTAGGAAATTTGAATTTTCTCCGCAATTAAAAGCCATGAGTTACAAACTGTACCATGACCATTCGATATTGCAAATAGAAGAAACAAAAGATGAAATATTCAACGCTAAATCTGATCTTTTCATTCGACATATTTAAAGTTGAGTTAATTTGTTGCCAACCAACATCCTTCTTGTGAATTATGAATCTTTGGGCAAAAATGACCAACATCACTTTTCACACACTGTGATAAACAGCGTGCGAAAGATAAAGAAAGTGCTAAAACTTGTTAACGAAAAGCAATAATATATTAATCGTGCAAAGCTGGTAAGATACTGAATAACTGCTCAAAGAAACAAAATATCATATTAATTTTGCAATGAATGAAGATGATTGACAGATTGAACCCAGGAGTGGTGTTTTTTCAACCTTTACCACCTGCACATGTCCTCTAGGACTAACACACATGCCAAGGTCACAACACAGTAATGGTCTTTTACTCCTTTGCATGATGCTACCACAACTAGATATACAAAACCAAAGAATATGCATACCCAAAAAATTTGTGGGTACGCGTCTTTTGCTACCAACCAACTTGGTTGCACTAGCAGAACACACGCAACCAATTCCACATGGATGCAATGCAATAGTATCTCCACAACATATATATGTTGAGTTACTACTTCATGCTTATCATAAACAAAAAACCCCAAAACAACCACTCAGCTCAGGCCCTCAAAGGTATATTTGTGTGTTTTCTCTTCAGTTTGATATTTATACTTTCTTTTTCTTGTATCAAAAGGGATAAAACATCCCTAGGCGTTGTATAAAAACACAGTAGAGTCACTCTTTCAACAAACTAGTAAATGAGTAAACAAACCATAAACTTCACTCATTATACAAATAAAAAAGTTGAAAAGTACGGTACAAAAAAAACAAAGCAACTAGACATTTGAAACATTAAATAATGAAACAATACAATTGGACGGACGGTGTGTTCTATGGTGAACACCAACTAAGTTTGAACTCATAGAAGTCATGAGGATTCGTTGTATCAAGCAAACTTAAAGAAGAACTTGTTAGCGCTACGCATTTTCCATCAAGAGGATTTTTAATTTCACAACTTCCCATCACCCCTTTTGAGATTACCTTCAACAAGTATTTAGCGACTCTCAGCCGTAATTGATCATTTGTCTTTGCGTAAATGGGATGGCAAATAGAAAAAACTGCATCAAGGAGTAGTGAGTTCTCCCAAAGACATTATTATTTTTAAGTATGTTTTAAAAGCATTTGTTCAACATTGTATCAGAATGCGAGACTATTGTTTTAAACATCATCAGACGTTGGAAAAGGTCTGAACCCCAAATCTGCAACCGATCATTTGAAATGTAAACTTGCTTGATTAATTTTAGAGTGCTTCCCTATCAACTTAGAAAGAAGGATTCATCGATGGAAATACGCAATGAGAAAAGTAGCTCAATTTGCTCGGGAGGAGTGGTTGTAAACAAAAGAATGGGGACCGTGGAGCTTAAGTGCGTGTAAGTAAGTAAATTTGGAGCATAAACTTGTACCTTGATTTCCTCGTCGGGTGAAAAAATTAACATCAACCTCCGCAACGTAAGAGATGTGATATCCAAAATCTCGCCACTGGACGACTTGATTTCAAGGGTCAACTCCTCTAGAAAGGGGAAGTTGGATTTGATCATATTGGAAAATGCATCATCCATGTGCACATTATCTAATCGTAACTTTGTCAAGATCCCTCCTATTGTGCGGATTTCAAATGATGATGGAGGGTAATCCCACATAAACATTGGTGTTTTAAATACAAGGGAGCGTAGAGATGGGGCATCATGAATTTCCAAAATATCAATCCAAGCATCAGGACCAAGACATACCTCAAACACATAAAGATGACGGAGGTTATTTACCTTGATTCCATTCAAGCCTCGGGTTACCCCAATGAAGATGGTTTCAAGTAACTTATTCATATATAATAAATTATCAAGCAGATATGGAGTTATGTGGACATAAGACAACACAAGTACTCGTAGGTTGGTGCATCGGAGGACGAGGATAGCAAAAGTAAGGTGAATGGTTATAATTCTCATAGGGGGTTATAAGTTCCAAAGTTAACGTGTTGAGATTTTGATTTGAGAAAATCTTATCAGGCAACTCAAAAGATGCAGCCAAGATTGTGAGGCGAAGGTGTTTGAGAGGAGGAGTAATTGCAGCTTGCTTAATCAATTTTCGAGTTGTTGTTGTTGTTGTCTGTGGATCAGTCTCATTCTCTTCTTCGGCGGAACTTGCTCTGGGGAGCTACACCTGCGCCTAGGAGAAGAATCTTGTGACCCTCCCATGAACATGAAAAACCAAAAAACCACAATCACTTTAGAAGAACCTGAAGAAAACAGTCGATAGAAACATGAAAAAGAATACTCTACTTCACAATTGCATGGGTTTTTTTTCTTTTTCTTTTTCGGAAGACTAGTAGTAACATACTAGACAGGGTTGTTTAGAGTAAATTGCAAAAATTATCCTTATGGTCTGCTTAAATACATCAATGGAATACATTCCTCTCTATGACACGGATAAGAGTTTCAATGTGATGCCGTCATCATTCCATGATGTCGGCGATGTTGAGTTTCAAGACAATTGGGGACGAGTCTGGTATAAAACTTGACATAACTTAAAAAAAATTAATAAAAAAAAAATATTTATCGCAGCGGGAAACTATTTAGTAACAGATTCTTTTGAATGTCTCAACAACAGGGTAGACATAGTTACTATCCAAATTACTTTGCTCTTGATGTGCTGCTCAACTGCCTCACTATATTGAGTTCGGAGTAAGCATCTTCTTCTGACACCACATAAAAGACCACCAAAAAGTGAATGTGGGTTAAACCTACCCATCCCATTCTGACACCACATAAAATAAGTGACATGTTTCAATCAGAATCCGTCCGTTATTGACCTGTTACCCAACCGTGACCGTACATCTTTCCAACTCAACACAATGTCCACAAGCTCTGGTTGGTATTATTAGCTTATTTAGACTTTGTTCATTTTTTGTGCTCTTATTTGGCAGGTATTTGGGAATACACCAGGTAGTTTTTGGTGGTCGGTCAATGGGTGACTGGGAAGAGGGAATGAAAAACCCGGAAGACGGATACAAGTCCTTTAAGATCTAAGATTGGTATGATCCACAAAGTTTATCCGTGGTGGTTGAATTAGGGCCAAGGATTGGGTCAATGGGCACGTGAATGGCAGTGTACTACTACTTGTGCTTGTTATGTCCAATTCCTAGTCTTACCTTTATTTCTTTGTGCTCGCTTCTACAATGGTTTGGACCCGATATATTTACTAATTAACAGGTTGAATCAAAATCAGTGTAAAAATGAAACGGGTCAATTTGGTGAACATGTAAGCTGAATTTTATGCTTTTAAGTCGGCTTTTTAACAAGTATCTATGAAATTGATATAAATTGTTATGACAACAATATTGACAAAACATCAATCTAGTACACAGAACTGGGCGTTTGTTCCACATTGTTGCTTTCCAAAGCATGTTGTGTTTTTCTTAATTTAACCCATTGGAGATAACCATACAATGTTATCATAATCTAAAACACTTGGGTATATCAACTAACACAAGCAGCTAAATTATAATTAGCTCATTTAGCCTCACACTTGAGCTATAGCAACTAACACAAGGAGCTGAATTATAATCAGCTCATTTAGCCTCACTCACTTCTACCAATACACCTCGCCAATCTCCCTAGCACTAAAGATGTGTATCAATTAGTTTCTTCCAACATAGCATAGATTTTATCGCTCATGGGACATTAACAAGAAACTCATGAACAATGCCATCTACTTCAATTGAAGTACAACACGGGATTTTCATCGTCTCCACACTTTGTTCCAATATCATCCCATTTTACCATTGAGCGTATTGAGCTTTCAGTCCAGTTCAATAACTTTTTTAGCAAAATATTCACCCATTGACTTTTTTAAAAGTAAACAAGCTCCAAGAATTCCACTTCCATGTTATTAATCAATCCATACTGCTTCAAACAAACAAGCTCGGCCTATCAAAAGCAATATCATCTGGTGCATGGGTCTTGCTTGACCTACTATTTTTGCAGCTTCTATATATGTCTCCACATTTAGCATACATATCAATAAGACTGGTATAAAGAGCCATGTCAGGAAAGTTGTTGTTAACATTGTTCTAAACAGGTCTAATTAATGATTCTTTATAAGATCGAGTGTGAGTCTATGCTATGCCTATCATAACATTCGACGTTCGGATTACTTATCAAAACACATTTTGTTTACATAAAACTAACTTGAAACAGATAACATTTGTAAACAGACTCATTCTCCAAACAGGAAAACAGAGACATTGCAAAAAGATTACGTACAAAGTACTATAATCGACGAAGTAACACTACTACAAAAAGTGCTTCCAAGACCCGTTCTAAACCAAATCGAGACCAGTTTTCCGTATGGTCTGTATGAGGAGGGCTCTCCATGTGAAATCAAACCGAGACCGGTTTATAAACCGGTTTGCATTTGGTGTTTGAGACCGGCTTGGCGATTAAAAACACGTATGCATTTGGTTTTTGAGACCTGTTGGACGATTAAAAACACGTCCGGAAAACATAATATGGACCGGTTTTAAAGATAGAAACCTGTCTCTAATATATTTTTATTTTTAGAAAAAAGGGGTTGTTTGGGATTACTTTTTCAAAAACAAGCCCAAACAGCCCCTATTAGTGTATTCAGTAAGCAATCCAACATCTTCGATATAAGCAATCTGAAAAAATCATGCATTTCAGTAATATTTCTAGAAAACCAAAATACATCATTCATATGTATACAAGTTTAATTCATTCGTCACCTCTAAATGAAATGTGTTCGTGGTTAATATGAGTAACCTTAAGCTAAAACAACACGGGAAAGTGAAACAATTTACAGCTGAAACATAAAAAGTTGCAGACACTTATTTAAGTAGCTGTAGCAAGTGATCTGGATTTATAGCAGGCTCTCTTAACTGCAAGAACTATATCCTTAATCTGCAGAAATCATAGAAGACAAGATTTTCATCAACTGATAGTGAATGGATATATCACAAAACTTACTATTTAAATAGAATTTGATAACATTTAAACACGAAGGAAAAATAAACAGGAAAACATTATAAAACATGACTTTAGGTAAAACCAGTAGCAAAGGAAACAAGATTAAGCTCCTTCTTAAACATTACCATAGTAATTAGTCGAAGCATCTATGAGCTCAATTTTCTGCAAACGATCCCAAAACAGTCCCATTTTAGTAGTTAAAATAAGTAATCCGAAACAGCCCCGTAATCATTTTTAATTAGCAAAGCAACACGTAAACACTCAAGTAATTACATGTAAAGGTATGTTACATCATGCATGTCAAAAAGAAACCAAGAAACTCGCGCTTATCACTTTCATTGATACATCTTGGTTTATGAACTTACTTGAAGATAAAACTTCAACAAGCCAAAACTTCACTTTCCTGTGAAGGTAACTGATATACACTTTCACTTTCAATCAGCCAAAACTTCAACCTCCATCTTCCATTCTAATAGGAGTCATATCCTGTAAAGGTAACTGATATACAATGTGTTTGTAAGTGATCATCAATATTAAGAGCTACTCAAACAAATTCATAAGAATACCAATCTAAACATGTCACCAACAAGCAACACCAAAAATACTTAATATTGAGATTAGGAGAACACTGAAAAGAACAGAACGATGACAAGCTATAAACGTGTTAAGCTTACATTCAATCTTCCTGAGGCATACTTGCTTTATAATTATAAGCACTGTTAAGAAATGGCAGCCTACTTGAAACCAATTAGCAACAAAAAGTGCAGCCTGTTGAGCATCCAGTAAGCAACCAGTACCCGAAACCAAATAACCAATAAACAACCAATAAGCAACCAATACGTAAGAAATGGTAACCTACTTGAAACCAATAACCAACAAGCAACCAGTACCCGAACAACTCGAAACCAGAACCTGTTATGAAGATACAAACAGCTCGAAGCCAAAAAATGTCACAAAAGTGCAGCCTGATAGGAAGAACCAAGGACCAGAACAACTGGATACCCAGGACCTGTTATGAAGATACAACCTGCTCGAAACCGAGAAGTAACCAACTACTGTGGAGATGCAGCCAGTTACGGGTACAGAATATATATCCTAAAAACATACAGTTCGATTGAACTTTAGTGTGCTAGAATAAATTTATACTTCTATATGTTCTAAAACATAACATTGAAGCAGAATCACAGTCTTTGGGAAATGCTATCTGAATGAGTAAACCTCGTATTTGGCACTATCATGACGAACAATGACTTTGAACAAACTGTGTTAATGTCTTTGCATTCAAAACCGATGTCTATAAAGCAGTTAACCTTTAATCTAGCTAACACTATAGGCTCTTAACAAAGTCTTCCAAACGTAAATACGATATCATTGCCATCAACACCAGAATCACATTACTCAATCGACAATAGCTTGTATAAGTAAAACATGCTAAACATAAGTTAAAGCAACCATTGTATTGTTAAAGCCTTGTCACATGATCAATTGTAGTCAAAAGTTATATATAACCTTGGCCCATAAGCGCATATAATATTACCAGATCAAAAGGCTTACACATGGAAACATCACCTAGTTTTAATTATTTTATGATAAATTCCAATCTTATTAAATTACCCTCATTTTGATAAAAACTTTTACATTAATTTGTCATTCAACCTTTAGTCAAATAACCTACATCTGGAAAAACAGAGAAATATGAAGATAACTAAAACTGATTATAAGTTAAAAAATAATACAAATAGAAGTACTTGGTGTTTTTCGAGAGGAAGGTTGCGGCTGATGTTTGTGTTCTCCAAGAAGAAGACGAGATGAGATGGTGAGGTGTAGTGGCCAATGCTGTTTCTGTTCGGCGGTAGATGGGGGGTCATAGTTAGATTTGGTGGTATAGTGATGGCGATTTGTGGTGGAGGTGGTTTGGTGGCTGGAGCAATAATGGAGAAGAAGGTTTGGGACTTATTAGGGTTTGGTTGTGTTAAAGAGGGAATGAAAATTTGAGATGAAAATTTAAGTTTTCATATCCCGCCATACATAAAAATAAATGATAGACCGGTGTTAGATTAGAAAAAGGTCTTTCTAGGAAAAGCAAATACAGACGTGTTATTAAGTTAGCAACGGGTCTTGATAGTTCTTTTTATAGACCGGTGTTTACCATATAACCCTGTCTTGATATGTTTTACTAACATAGACCGATTTAGAATAATGAAACCGGCCTTGATCCAATTTTGTTGGGTGAAGGAGTTTATCAAGACCTGGTCTTTTGTAGAAGGGTCTCCATGTGGGGGTCTTGATTCCTATTTATGTAGTAGTGTATAAGGTGGACTATCAAAGATAATATTTTGTTATATGTTATTACATAAATGAATATTGAGACAACCCGTGCATTCAAATAATATTTTGTTGAAGCGATCCTGATATCAGCATAGCAGCCTCCCGTAACACAACATTAGGACCCAAAGAACACCGATGGGCCATTTTCACCACCAAACACATTAGAAGCTTTCACAATCGTACGACACAACCTTATCCTTACATTTCTATCATCTTCTCTCTCAAAACATCTTAATAGAGTCTGTTTAACCAGGTTTTTGGTACGATCATCTAATGGCTTGTGAATCAGCAGTCCTAACAGCATTTCTAAGATAAATGTTGACTCATCACGTGTGGAAACATTAGTTGACTGTTCCAATAAGTTAGCTAATATCAGCATAGCAGTCTCCTTTAACAAATCATTATCAACCTCAACACACTGGTTTATGAAAACAAAAAGTTCCGGCCACCCATTTTCACCACCAAACACAGTGAAAGCGTTCGCAATCGTACGACACAAACTTATCCTTACATTTCCATCATCTTCTGTCACAACACGACTTAATAAAATATGTTTAACCTGGATTTGAGTATCTTTAGCTAAAGGTATTTTATTAAGACGTGTTAAGATAGAAGATGATGGAAATGTAATGAAAAGTATTGTGCCGTAATGGAAGATGGAGAGGCTTTCACTGTGTGTTTGGTGGTGAAAATGTGTGGCCAGAACTTTTTACTTATATACGTGACTTTTTGGAACACCCATCTAATGCTAAGATATGTGCCACGTCAGCAATTCTGTTAAAAGAACTGTTAGAAGAGCCATTAGTTTTTTTAAGCTTGTTAATGGCTCTTCTAACAGTTTTTTTAAGCTGGCGTGGCACGTATCTCAGCATTAGTTTGGTTTTCCAAAAAGTAAAGTATATAAGGAAAAAGGACCGGCCACCCATTTTCACCACCAAACACAATGAAAGCCTTCGCAATCGTACGACAGAAACTTTTCATTACATTTCCACATCTTCTATCTCAACACGACTTAATAAAATATGTTTAACCTGGTGGAATTGTTTAGCTAATGACTCTTCCAACAGTTTTTTTAAGAGAATTGCTCACGTGGCACTGACACGTATCTCAGTATTGGTTGGCTGTTCCAAAAAGAAGTAAATAAAGAAAAAGGTCCGGCCACCCATTTTCACCACTCTTCTATTATCTTCTATCTTAAGACGTCTTAATAAAATACCTTTAACGAGGTTTTTAGCACAATCACTAATGGATTTCCAATCAGCTATTCTAACAGCATTTCTAAACGTGTGCCAACATTAGGTGACTGATCTAATAAGTTAACTAATATAAGCATAGCAACCTCCTTTAACAAAAGATTATCACCCGCAACACACTAACCAGAAAGTTCCGGCCCCCAATTTTCAACATCAAACACAATGAAAGCCTTCGCAAGCGTATGGCACAAACTTATCCTTACATTTACATCATCTTCTATCTCAACACGTATTAATAAAGTATCATTTACCTGGTTTTGAGTAACTTCAGTTAATAGGTTTTTAATCAGATTCTGTAACCATATTGCTAACGCGTCACGTACCTCAACATTCAACATTCCTATATTTTCAAGAAAATGTGATAAACTCTTTATAATAATGTAATATATAATAATGTAATATATATTATTGAACATTATAGTATAGATATAGATAGATGGAGCTTGGAATAAAGTGAGGGGCTGGTGTTGAGCAAGTTAAAAGTGTGAAGGGTCAAATGTAGAAAGTTGATGGAACCCTAACCTTATATATAGTCTCAGGATCATCACAAACTCAGACAGACATTCAGTTTTCGACATAATAATCCTCCCCTATATCCAAACCACAATGACGACGGTGCGTGACACACAACCTCCCTACCAAACCACCGCATCCGCAGGAGGAAAGCTCCGTAAAGCACCTCTCCAACGGAGAAACATTCCGTGCGCACCCGCAATCATGAAGAAAAACCCTAACTTGTTGACCAAAATCGTTGACCGTGCTAGTAAGCTTTTTCGTGTCGTTTTTGGTAACCGGAATCCGTCAGGTTAATTTCTTTTTCTCAGAATTTGTTTATTCTACTGTTATTAAGTTGGTTACTTTCTGTTAATTGTGTAGCTTAGTTAATTTATATGACTCATGCTAGTTATTGTTACTGTTATTAATTAGGTTAAATTGTGCTATTTTTTAATGATTTTATCTAGTTTTTGTTATTAATTACGGTTTTGTGATTGGTTGGGGGTTAAAATTATGTTTTTTCATATGCTAAAGTGGCTGCTCTATGCATTATTTGTGTTTTTTTGTGAGAGATGCATATGAGTTCTGCGGAACCAAACTGAATAAACAAAACAACCCGATAACCAAACCGATGAACATCCTAAAAATTAGGGGTGAGCAGAAAACTTGAAAACTGAAACTGAACTGAACCGAAAACAACCGAACCGAACTAATAACCGAACCGAATTTGCCAAAACCGAACCGAACCGAACTACTAATTTGGTTCTCGGGTTGGATATGGGTTGACGGTCTGAACCTAAAACGGATCCAAAAATCGGATTGTATTTTTTGCACATATGTTCTAAAGACAACATATATGTTTTAAAAAAACATAGTTGTTCTAAATAATTTGATAAGAAATTAGAAATAAAATTTTTTTCTTTGAAGGTGTGCATGTATGTTTTTATAAGGCGTGCAACAATAATATTGCGGCCGTGTGTATGGTTTTTGTGAAAGAAGAGGGAGGATTATCCATGATGATACTGAAGAAATGGGTGGATTCTACGATTATTTGAAAGATTTTCTGTATTTTTTTTAATTTTTAAAAGGCTGCATTATGTTTTTGTGGGTTCCTTCAGTTCTCGCACTAAAATGGTATCTGAAAAGAAATCCCCCTATATAATAAATAAAAATATATATATATATATATATATATATATATAATATATATAAAACTATTGTATAACCTAAGGCAGAACAAGTGTTGCAACAAAAAACCTTTACTAGGTCCGTCTATGATTTTACTGTATTTCTATGTTATTTCTTTTGCTCTGAGTGGTGACCCGTATCTTTACTCTATATAACATGTTTGAGCCTGAGTAGTGCACTCATTTATCAATAACATGCAACTTGTATGACCCAAAACTTGCTTTTGAGGTAAATAGTGAATGAACTGCCATTACGATGTTATATACTGTAACAGGTCCGAAATCGAACGGTTGAAAGCATTGTTGCATTCAAATCCGTAATGTTTACCATCTTCTCTTCTAAGGCTTGAGGCGTCAACAAGTGGCTCTCTGAAAAAACATGGAGATGAGAGGGATAACTGACATGCTATTACCACGCCCATGGTTACATCAAGAGTAAGTAATGTGTTCATGCATGGCTGTAGGCATTTTGGTTTACATTTTTGGCGGAGGTTGCAATTTTGACCCAGTAACTTGTGAATGGGTTGATTTGGGAAAAATAAAAAATTTACAATTATATTATTCATGAGGCTGTGCTATTGATGATTTAATATGAAATTTGTGATCGTGTTTAAGTCACTAATTATATGACAAAATCTGAAATAATTCAAGACAAGATTTTGTCATGATGACAGTACCTGATCTAGCACAGCCTCGTGAATAATATAATTGTCATATAATTGGTGAGTCAAACATAATCACAAATGATCCATTGTTAAAATATGCAATATAATATTATATTGTCTTCAGGTTCTTGAGGAGGAGATTGCTTCACCTGTTGAGTTGACAAAGGCCTACATGGGTTCCACGCCTTCTAAGGCAGCACTGAGACAAGATTTAGTGCTGCAAAATAACGCAATGGGCTTTTTAAAATCACCAAATACATTAATTGCCCCAAAAATTGCAAATGGATTCACAACACCAAGATCTTGAGGCAGATCGACAATGTACAGCATGGCCCGCACACCATATGCCAGATCTCCATCAACTTTTACCCAAAATGTTTGCTTGATCTGCCTACCTTTATTCAACATACTGTTGTACTTTTCAATAATGCTAAAGTATAATCTGTATACTTTTACATAATTTCTGTTGGACGTTAATTGCATAAGTCTTGTTGGATGTTCATTTGTAATAACACAAAGCCAAAGGGCTGTTTGTGTTAGTTTGTTAGTTAATAACCGAATAGCGGTTATAGTTAGTTATGTTAGTTACAGAAGTTAGTTATTTCGGTTGGGACAAAGATGAAAGGACACAATGGTTCAACATACCGGTTGGAACCTTATAAATAGATTAGTCATTTCATGTGATAAGGCGTGTCTTGGCAAAACAATGTAACACTTTATGTTGTTTATAATAAAGAATCATTCTTGTTAATCTTGTTGAAATCGATCCTGGATATTAATAAACACCTGTCTAAAAGTGGCATCAGAGCTATGGTTGCAAGATTACAAGAAGTTGATTCAACTTTGATCAGAAAGATCAAAAGACACCAAGGGTACGCTGGGAACGGAAGAGTCTCGGTGGTAACATATGTGTTGTTTCAAAATAGAAACGACGCC
>BQNB010092351.1:0-26641 GCA_026074375.1 Tanacetum coccineum | reverse complement strand
AAGATATGTCTATGTTCTTGACATAAATTATTCTGAACAATCATTTTGTTTCTTTGCCGAAGCTGCTGAAAATCTCAACTGGCTTTGGCACAAAATACTTGCTCATCTAAACTTCAAAACCAAACAGACATCTTCTATCAAGAAATGTCTTCATCTTCTTCACATGGATCGTTTTGGACCTATAACTCCTAGGTCCATTAACCATGAAAAGTACACCCTTATCATTGTTGATGAGTACTCAAGGTGCACCTGGGTATACTTTCTAAAAAAGAAGAGTCATGCACCTGAAACCATTATGTCATTCATCAAAAGAGTTGAAAATCAAAATGACATCAAAGTAAAACAACTCAGAACTAACAATGGTATTGAATTTAAAAATAGCATTCCTTTGAACTTCTGTCATGAAAAAGGGATTTCCCAAAACTTTTCCTTTCCAAACACACCTGAACAAAATGGTGTTGTTGAAAGGAAAAACAAAACTCTCATAGAAGCTGTAAGAACAATGCTTTCAAGGTCTGTCTTTTCAAAACAGTAATGGACTGAAGCTGTAGCCACTGCATGCTACACTTAAAACAGGTCCACTATTGTTAAGAGACATCTCAAAACTCCTTATGAAATCTTTTGTGGGAGTATTCCAAAACAAGTCCACTATTGATAACTTCACCAACACTGAAGATGTTTAAACCTCTAAACCACTATCCTGTCCAGCTGAGGATGCTTAAGTTTCAAATACAATTCCAATCTCAACTAATCCCTCTTTATTCATCCTATCTATAGCCTCTCCAGCTCCTCAAGATAGATGGTCTCAGGGCAAACATATTGATCTGGTTAATATCATAGGCAATCTAGGAGCTGGAATGCTTACTAGGGCAATGGCCAAATAACTAAGTGCTACTTCAGCTCATGAATGTCTGTTTGTAGACTTTCTATCTGAAGAAGAACCTAAAAAGGTTTCTGAAGCATTTAAGCATCTTGGATGGGTTGATGTCATACAAGAGGAACTAAACCAATATGCTTCATCTGACCTAAATGGTCAAACTGGTCAAAATGCTCAATCTGTTCAAATTGATGAAATCTTAAATGATGATCATCCTGAACATTCCAATCACACCAATGATAAACAAATCATTGATAATCTCCCAAACACTAAAGATGTTCAGATCTTTGAACACTCATCCTCTCCAAGAGTAGAGGATACTTCAGTACAAAATACAATTCCAATCCTAAATCCACCCTTACCCATTCCATCAGTGGTTACTGATTGTGTCGTTGTGTGGGTGTATATTTTAATTGATTCAAGTTTAAATTTAATTTTGCAGACTAAACAAAAAACAAACACTTTAATCGGCCATGTACCCGATCGGTAGTAGTTTCGTGGTAAGTAGGAGTGTCCGAACACTGAAGAGTTAAATCTAATTCAATTTAATTAAAAGTTGGTTATCTAATCTATGTTAATTCTATCCTATTCTAAACTTATGTCAGTCCTAGTCCTAATTCTAACAGGAAAAAGGGGTTTTCAGCTTGAGATACTGACACGGTTTGGTTGTGACTAACAATCATTCAAGGCACTTTTATCCACGCGAGCTAATTAAAAAAGATAAAAGAACGGTCGACGCCAAAATAAGAAAACTATCATTAACCATTAATAATCCAATAAGAAGTTGGTTTGTTATATTAGTGTAATGATTTCTTCTCTCGAGGTGGCATATCATTCTTAAGACTTAGGCGTTATATCATCCTAAGACCTTAGACACATTAACTCTATCAACAATTAAAGCATCCCACATAAAGCATCCTTATTTGTTGATTATAATATATCTTAGGGATTAAAGCAATGGTGATCTTGTTAAACCCTAGCTCATAGAGACTTTACCCACTTACCGCTTAATGGCAATTTATACACTAGTAGTCTACTTGTCCAACTATCCAATGGAATCAGAACGTTACTTGTTGAATTATCTAGGTCATATGCTAGTCAACATGATCAATAAACCATCAACAATATCCAATTAACTAGTTTAGCCTGAAGCAGTCCTAGACATAGACTTAGAAGGACAATATTTGTTTAACTATTATTCTAGATGTATGAATTACTATATAAAGAGCTATCCCAGACTCTAGATCTACTTGGTCTATATCACTAGATCTAGTTGAATGATAGGTCGCATACCAAAGTGCGTAAACAAGTATAAATTGATAAACATAAACAAGCATACAACGATAAATTAAGAAATCAAGATAAACAAATACCAAACATTCAGATCTTCATAATAAGGCAATACCCAAGGTAATTAGCCTTCAAACGTCATAATAAAATACAAGAGACACCGAGTTAACAATGATAACCAAAAAACAGAATATTACAAAAAAGTATAACGGAATAACAACGTTTCTACTATGGAATTGATAACGATTGCTCGACCCTCTTTCTACTTCTGCTCTTTTCTCCTTGAAAATGACTTTTATGGTTTATGGTATCAACGAGAATAATGATTTAGCACCCTTAAAACTATTTGAGTTTTAGTATTATAGGTCCTGAAGTCAGTTTGATACGTGTAATCCAAGGAATTGGATACGAGTATAGGATTTCTTGAGTAGGGACCACGCTTGATACTTCCAGAATTTTTTATTCATACTCCATATCTGAATACTGCTTATTAGTCTGCTCTGGATACAGGCGTATTGAGCTTTATCCTCTGTGGTCTTTGGTGAGTGCAGGCACGGATACGCCGTATCTTCCTTAATGGATATGGATATTGTATACTCAAATAGTAATCTTCAAATATCTTCATTTAAGCTCCAGAATGTGCCCTTTTCTATCTTTTCCACCAATTACTACCATAATTAACTGCAATTCATCAAATAAAAACAATTAGTAACAATTCTTTGCAATAACTATACAAAATGGTTAATAAACATGGATAAATTATGCTATAAAATAGAAATGTATTTGATGTCATCAAAAATCCCCCCACTTGAATTCTACTTGTCCTCAAGTACCTTAAACGTTATAAAAATGTTACCCTAAGGAAATTTTCCCGTTAAAGCACTTATTTGATCTATTACCAGTACACAACCAAACACCTCACGAAATACGAAGATGAAAACACTCAAATCACTCAACTAATCTATGTGGTAACATTTAACTAATTTGCTCAATTGCTCGGTCATGACGAGTATTCTATCATAAGCTTGGCAAAGATACACATCTCACACCGCTAAGCTAAGGAGTACAATTTATAAAGGTAAATAAAGTTTTTTGTATGGAAAGGCTTACTGTTTGATCATTTTACAATCTTTTCACCAGAAAGTACCACTTCAACAAGGCACTGAAGCACACATACATGTCCGTAACGACAGAGTAGACATTGTGTTCGAGCACACCTCATAGTCAATTTAACCAATAGTTAGGATGAAGAATGATATAGGGTAGGAACCTTCTAACTTTCACCAAAAGTCGTAAACCAACGAGGCGGCTGAGACATGCATACATGGCCATAATGACAGAATAGACATGCATGCTCGATCACAGATAATATGCAATCCTCATTTCGGTAAAACCAAGCGGCTAATCATCAAGTGGAGAGAGAGTAAATGGTTGTTAAATATAATAAAAAAACAATAGATTAAGACCTAAGATACAAGTTGCTAGAGACTGTTTTTCGACCATTACCATGACAAAGACACAACTATTTACAACGTCTTGATCATAGATCAAAAACAACAACCTAAGTTGGCATTCCCGTAACGGTCAACTTCCCAATCATCCCAAAACTTTACATACTCTACAAGGCAATACATCATTGATTTTTAAGACGTATCAGTGAATAATCGATCCTTCGTGTAATTCATTCGGTAATTGCGAAACGATTGTCTTCAAACTTTCTTTCTCACTCTTTTTGTAATTTTTCTCATTTTTTTGATTTTTTTTTTGCTAACTAAACTTTAAATCTGGTGAGTTTTACAACTCACGATCATAAATACTTCGCGAATAATTCCCTTCAGTGGATTCTTCATTCTTCAGGGCTCACAATTAAAATGTGAATGGTGAGTAAAATCACATGAGCTTTTGACTACTAATATACCATACCCATTTGCACATTGCAAATTCCAACCACACCAAAGAAAGAAAATGACACAAGACCTCAGGAAATATAAACTTCTACACTTTAAAGCAACTAGCAATTTGTAAATTAAGCCTGAATCTAATATGGTAGGTTAAAGGTTTAAGGGTGTAACAACACAAATAGTTGGTGTAAATTCCTAAAGGATTTGGCTCTAACTACGTGGTTGTTCTAGCCGATCTTCGACCTCTAAAGATGATAGTGAAAAGGGTTTACAACGGGATTTAACTACCGTTGTATTAGTATTAAGCAACATTAATCCTAAAAATTACCAATTTAAAAACAAGATACTCCATCTAAATCCATATACTTATCATTGCGGTCTCGAGTGATATACCAAGCCAAGTTCTAAAGTCTACAACATCATTCGTCACACTCATATTTGTGGATTTGGGTGAACATTGAAATGGAAAGGCTAAATCCTACAATATCTAACGAAGTTTATTGTGTGCGTGATATGAAACATTAATTTCATAAAATAATGCTTAAATATTTTAAAATTGAGCATAAGTTAAAGCATTGTAATGTGAAAAATAGACCAAGTTAACATCTAATTTCCATCCCCTCACTTAATATACAACTCCCCTCGTTGTATATAAAAACAATAAATACGGGAATTTTAAAAGAATTAAAATGAGAAACACACTAAGATAATTGTTCTGTAATTCTCCAAATTACCGTTTATTGAGCAAGATTGTGTTGAACAGCCTCCATGATTTCAAGACATCCAACACTTCACGATCCTCCAAATAATAAATTCTCTACTAATATCGGTGATATTTCTTTCAAAGAGGTCCTGAGAAAATATAGGAAGAACATGTGTATTCCTATCTTGGTACCTACGGTTAATTTAAACTAAACTAAACAAAATAATTACGGGTCAGTCTGGTGGATACGGCGTATCAGATGAATGAATACGCCGTATTCAAAATCTGACAATAATGTTTTTAAAGTGCAATAAATAAAGACTGATAACGTCTAGATAATCAATACGCCGTATGGTATGGAGCGGATACGCCGTATTGATGTATGGGAAGACAGACTCGGTAACAAAATTAAATAACATTCCGGGTTGTCTCCCTGGAAGTACTTTTGTTTACAGCGAAGTCTTTAAGTTAGACTTTTCTTTAGCTTCTCGTCTTATTTCATCTCATGCACGCTAATGTGCCCGCGTATGAGCCATTCTTCCGTCTTCGCATTTCGAATGTATTCGGGTCCTAGATTCAAAACTCCTTTGAAGAACCCCTTAAAACTAAATCCTATCCAAACCTTAACCCTAAATCAAAATTCAACCAAATCAAATTGAAAAAGATAAAAGATTTGAAATACATTACCGATTGATCGAGCTGAAAAAGGGAATGAGTACTTGATAGAATCACAAACGATCTTCCAAGAATTTGAGAAAAAATTTGTGTGTGTTTGTGATGGTGAAAAGTTGTGGTAAAAACAGATTTGGCGTATTGATTGGGTTTTTATACCCAAATCGATACGCCGTATTGAGGTGTATAATACGCCGTATTGGCGAGTTTTGTTGACTTAGTCAATTTTTGGAAAAATTATGGATACGCTGTATTGGTTTTACCCAAATACGCCTTATCCATCCTTGGAGACCAATTTTCCTAAAATAAAGCAATGAAAACGTACCTTGGCCTTCACAACATTATTGCACAATCACCATCCTTATAATACCGCTTATGGTCGAACGGAACGCCAAACGACGCACATAAATTCATAATGAGATAGAATAGCATTCCGTTTGCGTAATATTTCCAAATCATTGTTTTCACTTTTAAGTTTATGAAAAAAACTTCCCGTTCTGAGAGTGTTGGGAATTAAAAGTCTTCATACTTAGTACTGCCAAGTGAAGAGTTGGTACTGCTCAAGTTACAACTGCCAGTACTAACTTTTAGTACAAGCTAGAGTAAAGTTAGAGTATACCAGTCACTTAACTTAAGACTGCTGAAGGACTTAATACTGCTGGATGAAGATTAAGACAGCTAAAGTGATAAAGACGTGTCAAATGATTTGTATTAACTTATTCAGTGTATATATTATAAATTTAGAAAGATACGTATAAGATTAATATTATAGAAGATTTGTAGTTATCTTGTAAAGGACTCCTTAGTGTATAAAAGGAGATCCTAGGTTATGGTGTTACATAGACGTTTTGATATATATCTTCAAGGTTGTAAACCCTAGTACTACACAGAGTAATCGTATTATTGATAATAATAATATTGGAGCTTTTCAGTAATATCATTGTTCATACAGTTTCATTAGTTTTATTAATATTCTTCTAAGTATTAAAGAGTAGATTTTTGCATACAACTTTATATGCCACAAAGTTTCTAGCATATTGTTTTGGAATCTATCCAAAGTAACTATAACCTTTACAAGCTAAGGAATCATCTAAAGTCGGGATCAACCAGTGTATCAGAGCTTGTGTTTCTGACTTTGATCTAGAAAGAACAACAAGAAGAACCTTGAACTCATCAAGAATAGATGATCTAGTAAACAGCTCACAACTACTACTATTACAAAGGTTGCCATTCTTCAACGGTGAATATGAAGTGATGGAGGCCTAAGGATTGACCATACTTCAAGTATCAAGACTATGCTCTATGGATGTCAATAGAGAATTGGAAACCATCATTCAAACCAGCAGCTCATTCAAACCAGGTCTTGTAACTACTGAAAAAAATGTTCAAAAGAAGAATGATGTGAAGGTAAGAAGTATGTTACTGATGACACTTCCTAATAAACATCTAATGACATTTAATCAATACAAGGATGCTAAGACTTTGTTTGCTCCTATACAAACAAGATTTAGTGGTAATGAAGCCACAAAGAAGACTCAGAAGACTCTCCTGAAGCAAATGTATGAGAACTTTAGTGCTCCATGCACAGAGTTTCTGACTCTATTTTAAACACTCAAAGATTGTAAGTCAGCTGGATATCTTGGGTTAAAATAATTCACCATGAAGATCACTATTTGAAAATTTTAAGAAGTCAGCCTCTAAGTGGAATACTCAATGTTTGTACAAGAAAAACCGTGATCTAGACATAATGAGGCTTTTGATAATCTCTACCAGCAATATCAAGATTGTGAACGAATACTAAAACAATGAAAAAGAAAACATAAATACCGAACAATTAGGTTAAAAAAAAGCAAGCTTCAAGCTCAAGCTTAAGTTCTCAGAATATGGCTTTTGTATCATGCCCTAGCAGTACTAATGAAGTTAATACTGCTTATGGAGTTAGTACTCGCACATACACGAAGTTAGCCTGCTATCACTCAAGTTAGCAAATGCTAGTACCCAAGTTAGTACTTGCTAACATAAGTGATGCCACTGTTTATGCATTTTTAGCCAATCACCCAAATGGGTCTCAACTTGTACATGAGGACCTTGAACAAATCCATGAAGATAACATAGAATATATGGATTTGAAGTGGCTGTTAGCATTGCTGAGCATGAGGACAATAAGGTTTTTCCAAAAAACTGGTAGAAAGATCACTATCAATGGGAGTGACACAACTAGATATGACAAATCGAAGGTGGAGTGTTTCAACTGCCACAAGATAGGACACTTTACAAGGGAATGCAGAGGACCTGGGAACTAAGATAGCAGGAATCAAGGCAACTCTAGAAGGACTGTAAATGTGGAAGAAACTTCTTCCAAAGCCATGGTGGCTATTGATGAAAGCTGGTTTTGACTGGAGCTTGATATGGTAAATATTGAAGTCCCTACTAACTGGCTCTTATGGCTATTTCAGAACTCTGAGGTACAAAATGACAAACTTGTTCAAAAACCGTCTAAAAAGCTTGAAACACTAAAAACTCAACTTGATGGTTTTGAAAAAGAATGAAGTTTTAATATATCTTAGTTTAATTTAGCTACGTATAAAAGAGGGTTAGCATTTCTAGAAGAGCAACTTGTCTTCTACAAAAAAGAATGAGGTTTATTTTTTATGAGCAACTGTATGTATTACAAGATATACACAAATAAATACTCAGAAATTAGTAAGCTTTAAAAAGTGAGTATTTGAAAAGCTTAACAAGAAAAAAAAGCAATCAACTTAAAAAATGAAAATTTTGATAATGCTTCTAAGAGTCAAGAACAAATAAAAGGAGGAGTTAGATAACTGATAAAAGTAGAAAGGGAGTGGGGTTGTACGCTATAATTCTGTTGCCACACCTCCCCATACAGATTATATTTTCAACCCTTAAATCTTGATTTGTCCTACTCTGGTCTAGAGGAGTTTCAACAGCCTGAGTTAAAAGGTTATGAACCTAAGACAAGTAATAGTGATGATGAAGATATTTCTAATGTGGTTAGGGAATCTCCTGATGTCCCACTGTCTAGGAGTTGTGTTCAGATGATAAAGTTAGAGAAGAAACTATTTTTTCAACTGTTGCTAAGCTAGAATTGTTAGACCTAAACAACAACGAAAACCAGTTAGAAAACCAGTTAATATGCGAAATGTACTTTCACAAAGTCCAAGGGGAAATCAAAAGAAACTGGAATAAATAAAAGTCCCAAACCAACTATGAAGTACTTTTGTGATGTACAATAAAACTTGTTTTTTTTTGTGGAGTTTTGGACCAGTGTCGCTGACTGCAATTATACCATCAAAGGAAAGGGTGGTATCTTGTGAATAATTATACAAGGGCGATTACAATTGTTCTAACTAAAAAAAGGCTCACCCTAGTTCTCACATGAACATTTTCCTAAAGAAGTTTTAATGAAAATTGGCTTAAGACCACTTAATACTACTAGGTCTGTTAATACTGCTCATCCCAAAACTACAGTTTATAGTGCTAGACTAATGTCATGTTTTTCTAAATCAGCACAATTAACTGTAAAGAGGCCCTATCAAATAAGAACAGCGTTAACTAACAAAAATTTTAGCCAAAAAGTTAATACTATTAAGGGAAAATTTTATACTATTAGGCCAAAAGTAGTTAATGCTGCTAGACCAAATTCAACAGTAGTTAATGTT
This sequence comes from Tanacetum coccineum, assembly GCA_026074375.1. Lineage (NCBI taxonomy): Eukaryota > Viridiplantae > Streptophyta > Magnoliopsida > Asterales > Asteraceae > Tanacetum > Tanacetum coccineum. The sequence goes on along the minus strand of BQNB010092351.1, from coordinate 17,515 downwards.
GTTAGGGCAAATCAGGTTAATGTTATTAAGGCCTTAGCATGTTAGGTTTGGAGACCTACCAAACTTAATAGTGCATCAATTACTTTAAAGAGACATAATTATGTTGATGCACGAGGCAGATCCAAGTCAGTGATGGTTTGGGTCCCCAAAGGAAACTAATTTCCTTATTTTTATGTGCAGGGTCATCCACAAAAAGAAGATCAAGGATATGTTAACAGTTGATGCTTAAGAGCACATGACATGGAAACATGTCTAATCTCTCAGACTTCAAGGATTTTGATGGAGGATATGTTACCTTTGGGGGAGGAGCTAAAGGAGAGAAAATTACTGGTAAAGGAACTCTTAAAACTGGTAAGCTTGATTTTGAGGTTGTGTACTTTGTCAAGGAGGCATCTCCAATTAGCAGATGCTGATGGTATTAGTTCTTTGCCAACTATGGAAATCTTTGAACAACTTTCTTTAATGGGGTATGTGTCAACTTTTGACAAATTGACCTTTAAAAAAGGACACTTTTCCCTTCAATGGATATTTTTCATCCATACCATCCTACATTGTCTAAGTCCTAAAAAAACCTCTTAGGAACAATTTAGTAGCAATATAGCAACTGCTATTATTTGCTTCGCCACTAATAAGAAATTTATTTTTTCTAAACTGATTTTTGATGGTATGGTGAAAAACTTGGATAGTAAACACAAATTTTTAATGTATCCAAGATTTATTCAAGTGTTTTTTTAACAAGCACAAGAGACTGCTTCGACCTTACACAAGAACTTATATTGCTCCTACCCATACTCCAAAACTTTTTAGCAATATGAAGAGGGCTTCTAAGGGTTATACTAGGAAAACATTCTATTTGATTCCTCGCTGCAATAATGTTCAGGGTTAATTGTTCAGGTAAAGGATCAACACACCCAGTTGAGTCTTATCTTGAACACCCACCTAGTGCTTCATGCAGAACCTTAACAACCACCAATATCATCAAATCAACCATCTAAGGAGAACAACCAGTACAGGAATCTATGGTTCCTCCAGCCCAAATCTCCTACTTTTAGTGACCCTTTAGAAGAGGGACCGTCCATGAGGAGAGGGGAACCGTGTGGTAAGGGCTCCACTACTAGCTACGAGCATAGATGCAGAGCAGGGGAATGGTAACAAAAATAGGACCCAATCCACGACAATACCTAATGACCCTTTTCCTCAGAGAATTGGTTCAGGTGGTAGTTCCAGGTGCCAAGATACCATATTAGGGGACAGACCTGCTCAAACTAAGTTTGAGAGGTTATCTAAACAGTCTAATAATATACGTCTCTCAAGAGTTAACATACTTGGAAGTGGGGAGGACAGTATGACACTCCAAGAATTGATGGTTTATTGTACAACATTGTCAAAGAAATTGGAGAGCTTGGAGACAGACTTGAAGCAGACCAAGCAAATATATGGTGCTGCTTATACCAGGCTTATCAAAAGGTGAAAAAGTAGGAGAAAACAATTCAGTCCAGTCCAGCTAGAAGAAGGGCAAGAATTGTTGACTCTGGTGATGAGATGATTTTGGAGATCTCCAAACAGGGGAGGTAATAGCTAAAATAGATCAAATCCATAGCATTTCAATTGGTATCACACATGATTAAGATTCAGGGGAGGTATGAGCATGATAATGAGTTTGACTATGATTTTTGATGCTGCTATAAGTTTTTACTCAGAGAAAGAATTTAGTACTGCTAAGAAATTAGCCAGTTACAACTTGCTGGTGCAGCAGTTACTGACTATTCTAGTTATTGTTGTTAGTACTTACTGTCGTCCTACATGAAATACTAAGTTCCTACTGCTAAAAATTAACTATGGCTGAGACAAAGGTGGTATATCTGAAGAGTGCAGTTAAAAGACAAAGTTAAAGGTAAAATGATGAATCTGAAGCTGTACACACCAAGACAAAGTTGCAGCAAGAACAAGAAATACCTGGTTTTGAAGCAGCTGTGAGATTGCAAGCTGAACTTGAGGAAGAAGAGATGTAGAGGATTGCCATGGTACATGAAGCAGCTAGTTCTTTTAATGTTGAAGAATGGGAAGACATACAAGCTAGAGTTCAAGCTAATGAAGAGTTAGTGCAGAGGTTATAAGTAGAGGAAAGAGAAAAGTACACTGAAGCTGACCAAGCAAGAATGCTTGCAGAGCTTATCAATCAGAGAAAGAGGTATTTTGCTGCACAAAGAGCTAAAGAAGGAGGAACAAGTTGTGACAATCCGTCAATTTCAGATCGTTATTTATTTCTCGAGTATTAATTATAATTTTCATTTTTATGTTGAGATATGAACTCACGACTAACCGGGAGAATTAGGGCTTACATTCGTAAATTACGCGACTTTTACAAAGAACCGACGACTTCTACGTAAGGCATCGACGTTTATATTTTCAAAAATGCCGTAGAAATAATTTTGTTGCATTCGTTTTATTTTGTGAGTTTTCATAAACAAACGTCGACATTTAAAATTTTATTTGTCGTAAATAATTATTTCGTATTTTATTTCGAATGGAAATTTGAAATTTTATTATTTTTACAAACGTCGTCTTTGTTCCTTGTCTTGAGCCGAACTAATGTTTTAAAAATGTACCATTATTAATGATTAGAAATTAAAATAAAAAGTGTAACGGAAAATAAAAATGGTCCTCAGGAAGTTTAATCCGAGCCACGATAAATAATGATTTTTCTTTTAAGTAAAACGTTCATTAGTGTCACAAACTAATTTTTGAAAAGAGGGAAGGATTTTTTATTGTCAAAATCCAAACTATTGCAAGATATATATAAAAGGAAGTTTACTTCCTCATGTCTTTCATTTTTATAAATATAAAACACACATTTCTCTCTTACTCCACCACCATCACCAGGAAAACTTTTCCGGTCACAACGAAAACATCCACCACCGCCGTCGCCGCTCGTCACCGCCACCGAAAACCGAAACCGCCGTGGTCGCCAGAAAAAGTACATGCAATCCGAACAACTTATATTTTCCGAATCCCCTCGTTATTTCCTACGTTTTCCACTAAAAATATACGACATGCAATGGATAATAAAAATGGTGATCTAAAATAATATGGTAACGACTACACAAGCTTGAAGTCAATTCTTGTTTTAATTGTTGATCATTTGATGCATGCAGTCATCATTTTCTGTGGTAAAACTATTCATAAGTTTTGTTATAATTTTGATTTCTATTTCGATGTATAAAACATGTATTTAAGGTTGGGGGTGTTATTTGGGTTCGTTGCTTGCTTTGATGATCAAGTAAATAAAAATGTAGCATGCATGTGTAGATCTAGGTGAAAATGACTAATCTACCACTAAAACTTTGCTAGAACTCATAGAAATTTAAGGAGACTACTCATGTTGTAAACAGTAAGTTCTGATTTTTACATATGTATTAGACTTGATTTGATTTACCCAAGGTTTAGAGAATTGATGATGAGAAATGTGGCTAATTGGATACTCAATGGAATGTAAAAATTGACCAAGGTTATGAACCATTTACCAAAAGACATCAAATCTGACTTGCTGACAGAACGTATAAAAAGTCATGATTACGTACTGAGTTGGTTAAAACCCTATAACTATGAGACCTAGATAAAATCATGTAGGATCTGTACCAATTGGATGGTCAACCAACTCATTATGGTTTGAAAATGGCATCAAAAATTGTGAAAGTGAATTTTCAGCCAAAAATGCCAACTTGACCTTTGTATGATGAAGTGACCTTAATTAATATATTTATTAAAAATTAGTAAAAAAATGACTTATAGATGTAGTAATAAACATATAAAAATGAAACTAGAATGTAAATTTATAAGTATAAACCAATATGTTTGAAAGATATGACTATTTTTGTAAGCCATAAACATATAAATTTTTTTACGTCTAGATCAATACTAAAAATGGAAAGCGTTTAATGCGACTAAAACCCGAAGATGGTAGGACCACTTTTGGGGAACTTTTATATGAATGAACCTACTGATAATAACTTAACCCGACATCTAGAACCCGGAAATTTACTATAAACTTCATACACAAGCTTAAATTGGACTATATTAACCATACTCGGGCCATTAGGCCCAAATTGTATATTATGGACCTATTGACTAACTTTGGACCCAATTCCACTTGGCCCAATTAAATGGGATTAAGATCTGTCTTGGACTTATAAAATGTGAGGACTAATATTACTAATGGACTCATAAAATGGGCCTATTGGGCTTTAGACAAAAATTGGTGTAAACTAGGGAAAATGAGCTAAGTAGTACAATGTTAACACATAAGAAGACTATGAGAATCAAACTTTGGAATTATAAATTGTTGATCATCATATAAGATACATGTATATATACATATTTAAATTGTGAATTTTATTTTATCGACTAGAAACCTAAGACCCATACATTTGTATAGGTTCTGGGTGATTACGTGCCGACGTCCAAGTTCGACTATTGCCATTACTTTTTTCTTCTGAAAGGATAGACATCTATCATGAGTTCAACTCGCCTCTACAGTTTTTATTTAAAATTTGTTATTATAAATACTGCGAGGGAAATAAACATTTTGATTTTAAAAATAGAAATACAAGGACCACAATATAATGCTATACCTTGATATGTGATAAAGTTACTTAACTCGCATAAAAAAGAAAGTCCCACAACTTGAAATATCATGAATTGTTAATTGCCAGTGGAACAGGCATAACTCTTATTACATTCAATGTACTATATGGAGGCTAATACCACTCTCCGATCCTAACGACTAGCTAACGACTTTTGTCGGGAAAATATGACACCACGGATGCATTGTATAGAGAATAAGAACAACGTATAGCGAGAGTGTATATGGGCATTTGATATTGAATAAAAGGTAAGTTGCGAATGTCATGAGGCTTATAATAATCCCCCCGATATAACTATGTTATGGCACAGCCTTCGTTATATCCCAATGAATAATGAAAAATGATACATGTGTTTCTGGAAAAGATTTTTTATTGTTTAAAATATAAACTCAATGGATTCTCTCAACATTATGTTGACTTTTAGCAATGTTTATCTCAGTCCCCATTGAAGTAATTCGTGATGGAGATATGTATCCCGCTAAATAATTTATACACTTGAAAATGTTTTGTAAAACGTTGTGTGATGTTGTTAAACATTGGGACCGAGATGTTTAAACCATTATTATTCAAATGAATTGAATCTTCATAAAACGCCCTTTTTTGAGTCGTTTTTCTATGATTTAGCTTATAGTAGCTAAGGATGTAACACCATTGGACCCTTCCGCTGACCGAGCTAAATTGAGGGTGTTAACACAAGCCACCCACACAGGCTCAACAGAGAACCTATATGTCTAATTATATCAAGCACATAGGAGGTTATACACTGCAGCAATTGAGAGGTTATTCATTTGATGAGATCAAGACTTTGTTTGAAACAACAATGAGGAGTGTAAACACTTTTTCCAATAGAGAATGAAGTTGACAGAGCAGTTCCTGAGTTAGCAAGCTGGTGAAGTTCCAAAAAGGGTGCAGAATAAGAACCTTGCTTAAGAAAATTTCTAAAGAGGCAAAAACTGATGAAAGCTCCTTAACTAGCTGAAAACCAAGAGATGAAGACGCAGATGAACTATCACTAAGAAGAGCTACAACAAAAAAGAAAATGTTCCAGATCAAAGGGATGAAATTGAACCTTACAAACTAAATATCCAATAATTGACTAGGAGATTTACACTAAAGGCATTAAAAAGTACTGGAGGATCATCAGAGTTGGAAATCATACTGAGGTACATCAATTCTTTGATGATATGCTGAAAGCCTTTGACAAGGATGGACTTATTGACGTCCTATGGAAGTCTGGTTAAAGAGAAGTTTGTTTTTGAGGAATTTGAGTATGATGGGTGGTTTTGATGTCAATTTCAACAAAACCCAACAGATGAAAAAGAAAGGAGAGATATGGGTTGATTGAAGAGAATTATTTGGAACCAATACAGATGATGAGTTAATAAGCTTTCAAAAGCATATTCAGATGTTAACTTGGAAGCTATATGATTCATGTAGAGTCCATCATGTATCTACATAGAAGGGAATAGACATCTATATGCTGGTAGAGAAGAGTATCCATTGTCAAGGGGAACTCTTACATTGATGTTGTACGCAAAAGCTCTTTCTTGGGGATCAAGATAATGAAATGTCCAAGAACTTCTTAGGAATATATACATGTATGTTGAAGAGACCAAGAGATAAGAGTTTTGAAAATCCTCTCAGAGAACAAGTTTTATTCAAGAAACCTTGATGATTAGAAGGTAAATCATAAGTTTAGGGGAAATTGTTAGGATTAAAAGTCTTCATAGTGCTTATACTCTTACTAGCCAAGGCATAAAGACGTGTCACAGTGATTTGGGTATTGACTTAGTTAGTACTGCTAGAGTAAGTTAGTACTGCTAGTACTAACTTAAGACTGCTGAAGGACTTAAAACTGTTGGATGAAGATTAAGACTGCTAAAGAGATAAAGACGTGTCAAGTGATTTGTATTGACTTATTCAGTGTATATCTTATAAAGTTAGAAAGATACGTATAAGATTAATATTATAGAAGATTTGTAGTTATCTTGTAAAGGACTCCTTAGTGTATAAAAGGAGATCCTAGGTTATGGTGTTACATAGACGTTTTTTGATTATATACTTTTCAAGGTGTAAACCTATACTACACAGAGTACCGTATTAGTGATAAAAAATATATTGAGCTTTTTCTTAAATATCATTGTTTCATGCACATATTTTTTTTTTTTTTTTTTAGTTTCATTAGTTTTATTAATATTCTTCTAAGTATTAAAGAGTAGATTCTGTATACTCTTTAGTATTCATAAAGTTTCTAGCATAGTTGTTTTGGATCCTAATCCAAATAACATAAACCTTTACAAGCTAAGAATCGACCTAAATTATGGATATCAACACGTGGTATCAGAGCTTAGTGTTTCTGAAACTAAGATCTAAAGAGAACTAACAAGAAGAACCCTTTTACACACAAAGCAAAAGGATCTAAATACAGCTCAACTACTACTACAGTAAAGTTGCCCATTCCTCAAAACAGGTGAATATGGATATGTGAGCTAAGGATTAGCATACTTTCATACAAGACTATGCTTACGGGATGTCATAGAGATGGAAACTCATTCAAACCAAAGCTTAAAAACAACGCAATACGATGGGACCTCAAACTACACTAATACCGTCCTGTAACTACTTGAAAAAAAGGTACAAAAGAAGAATTATGTTGAAGTAAGAAGTATGTTACTGATGGCACTATCCTATGAACATCTAATGATATTTAATCAGTACCAGGATGCTAAAGACTTTTTTTGCTGCTAACAAACAAGATTAGTGGTATGGAAGCCACAAGAAGACTCAAAAGACACTTCTGAAATCACATGTATGAAGAACTTTAAGGCTCCAAGCACAGAGTCTCTTGACTCTATTTTTAACAGGCTTTAAAAGATTGTAAGTCAGCAGGCTATATTGGGTGAAAATATTTCACAAGAAGATCTCAATTTGAAATTTTTTAAGAAGTCTGCCTTCTAAGTGGAATACTCATGTTGTGGTCAGGAGGAATAAACCTGATCTAGACACAATGAGCTTTGATAATCTCTACAACAATATCAAGATTGTTGAACAAGTGGTTAAAAGAACTGCAAGCTCAAGTTCTCAGAATATGGATTTTGTGTCATCCCCTAGCAGTACTAATGAAGTTAATACTGCTTATAGAGTTAGTACTACAAATACTCAAGTTAGTCCTGCTAGCACTCAAGTTAGCATTGCTAGTACTCAAGTTAGTACTGCTAATATGCCTCTGTTATGGCAAATTTTTTAAGCCAATCAACCTAAATGGTCCTCCACTCGTACAATGAGGACCCCTTGAACAAATCCATGAAGGATAAACTTAGACGATAAAGATTTGAAGTGGCATTTTAGCATTTGCTAAGAGCATGAGGCCAAAAATGTTTTTCCAAAAGAAACTGGTAGACAAGAATCACTAATCAAAGGTAGTGACATAGCTGGATAAGACAAAATCGAAAGTGAGTGTTTTTCAACTAGCATATGAATAAGGACACTTTGCAAGGGACAGCAGAGGACCTAGGAATAAGATTGCAGAATCAAGACAACTCTAAGAAGGACAGTAAATGTGGCAAAACTTCTTCCAAAGCCATGGTGGCCGATTGATGAAGCATGTTTGACTGGAGCTATATGGTAGATAATGAAGTCCCGACAAACAAGGATCTTATGGCTATTCAGACTCAGAGGTACAAAATGACAAACACTTGATTCAAAACCTGTCTACAAAAGCGTTGAAACTCTTAAAACTTCAACTATGATGATTTAAAATCTAGTTCTAATAAATCTGAGTTCAATTTAGCACGAATAACAGAAGGGTTGCATCTCTAGAAGACGAACTTGTCCTTTTACAAAAAGAATGAGGTTATTTTTTATGAGCAACTTGTTGTTTTAAAAAGAGATATCTCATATAAAGACTTAGAAATTAGTATGCTTAAAAGTGAGTTAGAAAAGCTTAAGCAAGAAAAAGAAAGCAATCAACTTAAAATTGAAAATTTTGATAATGCTTCTAAGAGTCTAGACAAATTAATAGGGATTAGATAACTGATAAAAGTAGAAAGGGTGTGGGGTTTGTAAGCTACAATGTTGTTACACCTCCCCATACAGGATTAATTTCACCCCTAAATCTTGATTTGTCCTACTCTGGTCTAGAGGAGTTTCAACAGCCTGAGTTAAAAGGTTATGAACCTAAGACAAGTAATAGTGATGATGAAGATATTTCTAATGGGGTTAGGGAATCTCCTGATGCCCCACTGGTTGAGGAGTTGGTGTCAGATGATAAGTTAGAGAAGAAAACTATTTTTCTACTGTGCAAATAAATTTGTTAGACCTAAACAACAAGAAAAACCAGTTAGGAAACCAGTTAAGTATGATAAAATGTACATGTCATAAAGTCCTAGGGGAAATCAAAGAAACTGGAATAATCAAAAGTCCCAACAACTAGGAAGTGACTTTGTGATGTACAATAAAGCTTGTTTTGTCTGTGGAAGTTTTGACCATGTCAGCTAACTGTAATTACCAATCAAAAGGAAAGGTGGTATCGTGAATAATTATACAGGCGGATTACTATTGTTCAAAACTAAAAAAGGCTCACCCTAGTGCTCACAAGAACATGGTTCCAAAAGAAGTTTTAATGAAAACTGGCTTAAGACCACTTAATACTACTAGGTCTGTTAATACTGCTCATCCCAAAACTACAATTTATAGTGCTAGACTAATATCATGTTTTTCTAAATCAGCACAATCAACTGTAAAGAGGCCCTATCAAATAAGAACAACATTAGCTAACAAAAATTTTAATGAAAAAGTTAATACTGCTAAGGGAAAATTTTATACTACTAGGCCAAAAGCAGTTAATACTGCTAGGCCAAATACATCAGTAGTTAATGTTGTCAGGGCAAATCAGGTTAATGTTGTTAAAGCCCTTAGATGTTATTTGAGACCATACCAAACTTAATAGTCATCAATTACTGTGAATGACATAATTAGTTTGATGCACGAGGCAGATCCAAGTCAGTGATGGGGCTTGGTCCCCAATGGACACAAATTTCCTTATTACTTATGTGCAGGGTCATCCACAAAAAGAAATCAAATATGTTAACAGTAGATGACTTAAGGCACATGACATGGAACATTCCCCTATCTCTCATACTTTAGGATTTTGATGAGATATGTTACTTTGGAGGGAAGGAGCCAAAGAGAGGGAAAATACTGGTAAAGGAACTCTTTAAACTGGTAAGCTTGATTATGAGTTGTGTACTTTGTCAAGGAGGCATCTCCAATTAGCAGATGCTGATGGTAGTTAGTTCTTTGCCACTACAAAAGTTTTGAATAACTTTTCTTTAATGGTGGGGTATGTGTCACTCTACAAATTGATCTTTAAAAAAAGGATACTTTTCCCCTCAATGGATATTTCTCATCTATACCATCCTACATTGTCTAAGTCCTAAAAAAACCTCTTGGGAACAATTTATTAGCAATATAGCAACTGATATTATTTGCTTGGCCACTAATAAGAAATTTAATTTTTCTAAACTGATTTTTGATGGTATAGTGAAAAACTTGGATAGTAAACACAAGATTTTTAATGTATCCGAATATTTATTTCAAGTTTTATGCACAAGCACAAGAGAACTGCTTCGATACCTCCACAAGACTTTTATAATGCGCTAAATTGCTCCTAACCCATAACAAAAACTCTTATTAGCAATATGAAGAGGCATCTAAGGGTTATACTGGTAAAAACATTATATTCTTTTTTCCTGTAACGATTTCAGGGGTTCAGTTGTTCAGTAAAGGAATCAACTCACACAGTTAGTCTCACACACACCCACTTAGTGCTTCATCAACCATACGACCAACCAATTTCACAACCTCTAGGAGAACAACCAGACAGGAATAATGGGTTCCTCAAGCCCAGGATCATCCTACCTCAACCCATTGTAGTAGATGAGACTGTCCATATGAGGAGAGGGGAACAGTAAGGAAAAGGGCTGCCACAAACTTGCTACTAGCTTAGATGCAGAGCAGGGCAATGGTAACATAAATAGGACTCCAATCATGACAATAACCCTATGACCCTATTTCCTGCAGAGAATTGGTTCAGGTGTATCCCAGTGCCAAAGAACACCATATAGAGGACAGACCAGCTCAACACTAGGTTTGAGAAGGTTGTCTAAACAGTCTAATAATCCCACGTCTCTCAAGAGTTAACACACTGGAAGTGGGGAGGACAGTATGACACTCCAAGAATTGATGGTTTATTGTACAACATTGTCAAGGAAAAAGGGAGAGCTTGGAGACAAACTTGAAGCAGGCCAAGAAAATATATGGTGCTGCTTATACTAGGCTTATTAAGAAGGTGAAAAATTTGGAGAAAACATTAAATCCCAGCCCCATCTAGAAGAAGGCAAGAATTGTGTCATTGATGAAGAAATGATTTGGAGGATCTTCAAACAGGGGAGAAGAATAGCAGAAAATGATCAAGATCCTAGCATTTCATTGGTACAACATGATGTAGAGATTCAGGGGAGGTATGAGCATGATAGGAGTTGCTTTGAGATTGATGCTGCTAAGAATTTTTACTGCGAGAAAATATGTTAGTACTAGCAGTCCAGTTTTCCTACTGTCTGGTGCACGCAGTTACTACTTTCAATTGTTGCTGTTTTAAGTACTGTCATCCTACAAGAAATATATAGTTCCTACGCTGATGAGATTTACTATGCTGAGACAGATGTGTATATCGTGGAAGAGTGCAAGTTAAAGCCCAAGGTAAAGGTAAAATGGATGAATCAAAACTGTACACACCAAGACAAAGTTGCAGCAATAACAAGAAAGACCTGGTTTTGAAGCAGTTGTGAGATTGCAAGCTGAACTTTAGGAAGAAAAGAGGTAGAGGATTGCCATGGTACATGAAGCAGCTAGCTCTTTTAATGTTGAAGAATGGGAAGACATACAAGCTAGAGTTCAAGCTGATGAAGAGTTAGTGCAGAGGTTACAAGTAGAGGAAAGAGAAAAGTACACTAAAGCTGACCAAGCAAGAATGCTTGCAGAGCTTATCAATCAGAGAAAGAGGTATTTTGTTTGCAAAAAGAGCTGAAGAAAGGAGGAACAAGCCACCCATACAGGCTCAACAGAGATCCTATATGTCTAATTATATCAAGCACATAGGAGGTTATACACTACAACAGTTGAGAGGTTATTCATTTGATGAGATCAAGACTTTGTTTGAAACAACAATGAGGAGTGTAAACACTTTTTTCCAATAGAGAATGAAGTTGACAGAGCAGTTCCTGAGTTAGCAGCTGGAAGTTTAAAAAGGGTTGCAGAAGAAGAACTTGATTAAGAAAGTTCTAAGAGGCAAAAGACTGTGAAAGCTCAGAACTAGCTGAAGAACCAAGAGATAAAGAAGCTGATGAACTATCACAAGAAGAGCTACAACAAATGATGATAATAGTTCCCCAGATCAAGGGATAAATATTGAATCCTTACCAACTAAATATCCAATAATTGACTGGGAGATTTACACTAAAGCACGAGAAAGTACTGGAAGATCATCAAGAGTTTTGGAAACATACTGAGGTACATCAATTCTTTGATGATATGCTGAAAGCCTTTGACAAGGATGACTTAGTGATGCTATGGAATCTGGTTAAAGAGAAGTTCAATTCAACAAAACCAACAGATGAAAAAGAAAGAGAGATATGGGTTAGTTAAGAAGATTATTGAACCAAATAACAGATGATGATTAAGGAACTCAAAAGCCATATTCATGATTTAACTTAGAAGCTATATGATTCATGTGGAGTGCATCATGTATCTACAGAGAAGGGAATAGACAACTCCGATGGCCTGTTAGAGAAGGAGTATCAATGTTAAGGGGAACTCATACAATGATGCTAGTCGCAAAGCTCCTGGTGAATCAAGAAAATGGAGATGCCATAAGACTTCTTAGGAAGATTCATGCAGGATAAAGACGACAAGAAGATGAAGTGTTTTTGGAAGAAATCCTCTCAGAGAACAAGGTTTAATTCAAGAAACTTGATGATTTGAAAGGTAAATCATAAGTTAAGGAGGATTATAGGAATTAAAAAGACTTCATACTTATTACTGCAAGCCAAGATTAGTACTTCGCTCAAGTTACAACTGCTATACTAACCAGTTTTTTAGTAAGCTTATAGTATGTTTAGTACTAGCAGTACAAATTTAAGACTGCTGAAGGACTTAAGACTGTTGGATGAAGATTAAGACTGCTAAAGTGATAAAGACGTATCAAGTGATTTGTATTGACTTATTCAGTGTATATCTTATAAAGTTAGAAAGATACGTATAAGATTAATATTATAGAAGATTTGTAGTTATCTTGTAAAGGACCACCTTAGTTTAAAAAAGGAGATCCAATGTATGGTGTTACATAGACTTTTGATATATAAGCTACAAGGTTGTAAACCTAGTACTACACAGATACTCGTATTATGATACTGATGTGATTCTAGTGCAAATCTATGATTGATGATATTATCTTTGGGTCCACCAGCACAAAATTATGCAAACAGTTTGCTAAACTAATGACTCAAAGATATGAAATGAGCATGATGGGTGTCCTCGCCTATTTCCTTGGACTTCAGATTAAACAATCTAAAAGAGGCATTTAAATCAATTAAAAAGAATATGTCAAGGATCTGCTGAAGAAATACGACATTAATGGTTCATCAGTGATAACGCTTAAATTACACATGTTTCTATACGCGTTATCTATGCTTTTATGTATATTTATTGGTTAAATATAAGAACTTTTGGTATAGAATAGAATATATTTGCTATTGTAGGTTCATGATACGTGTCGCGGAAGAAAACATAAAGAATTGAAGCTTAAACGAAGAAATAACTCAAGTTGAATGCTTCCCGACACTTGTTCACTGTTTTGGTCACGAACTCCGTTTGACGCGATTCTAGCGGCCATGCGAAGAGAATTCAATTATCTACAACCTTGAAAAAGGCCAAGTGCTGAAATTACCAAAAGTGCGGCGGTTTTACCCAAAGTGCGACGCACTTTTAAGGCGGTGGAAAAAATTAAAGTCATGAAATGAAGACAACATTAACACCCGAAGTGCGATGCACGATATATTCTGTGCGGCGGCTTTGGCCCCTGAAAAATCCTATAAATACCCTCCTTGGATCTTTCATTTGATATATTCTCACACACAACTCATATATCAGACACACTCTTCAGAAAGGACCTAATGATCCAAACACCCCTCTACACCACCATGTAACCACCATCATATCCAAAAATTTCCTAGTTCTAACACCATATCTAGACCACATACCATCCATTTCCAGAATCTAAACACTTCTCACTTTGATTCTTAGAGGATTCACACCAAATTCTCTTAAGATCATCACCATAAACCTTGTTACCAAACACTTCATTTGGTGATATGTTGCGGATTCCTAGAAGTTACTTATTATATTCCGGGTTATCTTAGTAGCATTTGGTTGTTGGTTGATCATAGAACTATTAGTTTTGGGTTGGTGGTTGTTGTAGTCGAAATCTTGGTATTGTTACTTTGTTCTAATATGTAACATAAAATAATCTTTAGATGATTTGGCTATGACTTATGAATATACATGTTTATGAATTTGATGTTATCTTTGCTTGGATCATTGTTTATCTTTTGGTATATCATTGATGTGTTGTCGTTGTATGGTATATTTAAGATGATTCAAGTTTTAAATTTATATTTTGCCGACTAAACCAAAAACAACACTTTAACGGGCAGTGTACCCGATCGGTAGTAGTTTCGTGGTAAGTAGGGTGTCGAACACTTGAAGCGGGGTTAAATCTATCAATTTAATTAATATCTTGGTTATCTAATCTAAGTTAATTCTATTCTATTCTAAACCTATGTTAAACCTATGTCAGTCTAAGTTCTAATTCTAACGGGAAAAAGGGGTTTTCAGCCTGAGAGACTGGCACGGTTTGGTTGGTGACTATAATCAACTCAAGGCACTTTTACCTACGCAAGCTAATTAACAAAAGATAAAAGAGCGGTCGAACCTTATATAAGAAAACTGTATTAACCATTATTAATCCGATTAGAACGTTGGTTTGTTTATTTAGTGCAATGATTTCTTCTCTCGAGGTGGCATATCATTCTTAAGACTTAGGCGTTACATCATCCTAAGACCTAGACACATTAATTCTATCATAATTAAAGCATTCGCATAAAGCATCCTTATTTGCTGATTATAATCTATCTTAGGGATTAAAGCAATGGTGATCTTGTTAAACCTTAGCTCATAGAGACTTTACCCACTTACCGCTTAATGGCAATTTATACACTAGTAGTCCACTTGTCTAACTATCCAATGGAATCAGAACGTTACTTGTTGAATTATCTAGGTCACCTGCTAGTCAACATGATCAATAAACCATTGGCAATATTCAAATAACTAGTTAAGCCCGAAGCGTATCCTAGACACAGACTTAGAAGGATAATATTTGTGTAACTATAATTCTAGATGTATAAATTACTATATGGAGAGCTATCCTGGACTCTAGATTTGCTTGGTCCGCTTCACTAGATTCAGTTGAATGATAGGTCGCATACAAAAGTGCGTAAACAAGTATAAATTAATAAACATAAACAAGCACTCAACGATAAATCAAGAAATCGAGATAAACAAATACCAAACATTCAGATCTTAATAATAATGGCTAATACCCGAAGGTATTAGCCTTCAAACGTCATAATAAATACAAGAGTAATTATTTAGCCAAGATAAACTAACCGAGTTAACGAATGATACCAAAAACTGAACGATTACTAAAGTATATGGAATTACACGATGTCTCCTATGGAATTGAATAAGTTGCTTGACCTCTTCCGCTCTTTTTCTCCTCTAAAAATCAACTTTTGTGGTTTAGGTATTGAAAATATGATTTAGCACACTTAAAACTCGTTTTTGAGTTTTGTTTTTTATAGGGTCTGGAAGTCGGTTGGATACGGCGTATCCAAGAGTTATATACAAAGTATTAGGGATTTCTTGGAGTAGGGACCACGCTTGATATCTTCTAGAATATTATATTTATTCCATATCTTGAATATGGCGTATTGAGTCCTCTGGATACAGCGTATTGATCTTTATTCCTCTGTGGTCTTTGGTATTGCAGGCACGGATACGCCGTATCTTCCTTGCTGGATACGGCGTATTGGTCTTCAGAATAGTAATCTTTAAAATATCATCATTTAAGCTCTAGAATGCGCACCTTTTGCTAACTTTCACCAATTACGCCATAATTAGTGCAATTCTCAAATATAAACGATTAAGTAACAATTCTTTGCAATAACTATACAAAATAGGTTAATAACATGGGATAAATGATGCTATAAAATAGACGTTATTTGATGTCATCATATATTAGGATAAAATTTTAATAATCTTTATATATATAATTATATACTATATTTTTATATGAATTCAGTTTTCGATTCAAATTGCTAAACCCATATCCAACCCAAGACCCGAATTAGTAATTCGGTTCGGTTTGGTTTTAGCAAATTGGGTTCAGTTATTAGTTTGGTTCGGTTGTTTTCAGTTTTTGATTTTTTTGGTTTTTCTGCTCACCCATGTCCCAAAGTCCACGCTTCATGGGAAGTTTAAATCGGACAGGTCTACAGATGAATCCTTGAATCTTTATTGTGTTTTTTTTAAATTAATTTACACTTATTATTACACTAGTTTCAAGGCCCGCCCGTTAGGCGAGGAGTTTTAAAGTATTGTTGGAGATGTAATATGGACAAATAAATGTAATTATAAGACAATATTTGTGAAACATAGATTTAGCAAAGAATAAATATGATATAACATAGTATAATTTGTTATGAGCTAATGTAGTCATAGAAAAACTAATTCATAGTATTTACGAAAATATAATCATTAAAAAAAGGCTAATAAAAAATAATTATGTGTGACATTTCATGACCCGACCGATGGGCGTGCGAGCTTCATATGATCTTTTGTTTATTATGTATAGTTGATTATCTAAAGTAGTAAATCTGATAAATTATTTTAATCATAAAAAGTATTTATTAAATGCATAACCAACAAAATATATGTCACAAGTTAGAATGCGAAATTAAGTTTTTTTGTACATGACGTTAGTTCACCTCTTCATCTATTAGCTTCATGTGTGCGGTCATGTCCATTACTGATTTAGTACATTTTCAGACTGAGATTGTTTAAAATGTAAAAAAAGTATACATGGGGGGGGGGGGGGGGGGTGGGGGGGTGGTGGGGGGGGGGGGGGGGGGTGGGGGGGGGGGGGGGGGGGGGGGGGGGGGGGTGGGGGGGGGGGGGGGGGGGGGTGGGGGGGGGGGGGGGGGGGGGGGGGGGGGGGGGGGGGGGGGGGGGGGGGGGGGGTGGTGGTGGGGGGGGGGGGGGATGGGGGGGTGGGTGGGGATGGGGGGGGGGGTGGGGGGGGGGGGGGGTGGGGGGGGGGGGGGGGGGGGGGTAGGGGGGGGGGGGGGGGGAAATGTAAAAAAAGTATAACATGGGACGATAGAAATGATACCACTATAACACTTGAAATCTTCAAGAAAAAAATGTCAACATGAGATGATATACCTAATATCTTGCCACAACATCCAAATTCGTAAACATTGTGACAAATAAGTGTAAACATAGTCAAACATATACCAACATCCATATTCGTTAAAGTTAAGATTAGGGATAGGGACAATCCAAATCCTCATTCAAGATAAATATTCCTTTCATAGAAAATGGCAAAATAAAGATTTTTAGAAGTTAAAATCTAATATATACGTATGTGAAAAAAGATATAATTAAACCATTGCAAAGTGTAGAAAATTATGTCAAAA
>BQNB010092350.1:0-26641 GCA_026074375.1 Tanacetum coccineum | reverse complement strand
ACATAGTCATTTGTATTTATACATCCTGGCTATCATCCTTTATAGGCTGTAAAGATCCATTCAGTTAAATTAGGACAATCACACCATCTTCATCATAAGATGCCTCATCAAAAATTCCTGTCTCAGACTTGTGAAAGATTTCAAGCACTAGCATAGGTGAATCATCAGGATCAACCTACCAGTATTAACTAACTCACTACCAGTATTAACTGAAGGAGTACTGGTAGAGTTGTTTTCAGATACTGTCCCTAAATACTTTAGAGCAATTTCTTCCAATTCTCTTCTTAAAGCTAGAATCTTAGGATTATCTTCTGAAGTGTCAGTAGAAGAAGCCTTCTTCTCTTGTTTCTTTGAATTTGTGGAAGATGTCCTTGATTCAACTTTTTCTTTAATATTCTTTACAGCTAAAGGCACAACAATAAGCTCTACATCCTCATCTTTTTCCTCAGAGGCATTAGAATTTTGAGTTTGTGAAGTACCTGCACTGTTAGATACTTCCATAACTCCCATTAGATGTAAATTTTAATCCCCTTGAAAATTTAATTCTTTACTTTTTTTCTCACCCCTTTCTTGATAAAGAAAACCTCATTCCTTCTAATCTTACTATAATTAATCCATTTCTTTAAGGTCGCTTTTGTATTCCCCTTTTAAAGACTTCCTTTCACCTTTTGTGATTCCTTTTCCTTTTCTCTTATTATTTTATACCCCCTTATTCTCCACTTTTACCTCCCCCCATATGACTTCCTACGTTTTTGCCGCACTTTACTCTTGTTGAGTTCTGTCAAGATCTCCACATCTTTGAATTGTGGAAGATGTCCTTTATTTAACTTTTTCTTCAGTATTCTTTATAGCAGAAGGTACAACAATAAGCTCTACTTCCTCATCTTTCTCTTCAGAAGCAATAGTATTTGGAGTATGTGAAGTACCTGCACTGTTAGTTACTTCTGAAGTACCTGTATTGGGTTTTCTTGATTCTCCAAAGACACAGAATATGTTCATAGAATCATGTAAGATAATCAATATAAACATCCCATCTATACCTACACCTTTGACATTTGGGTTTATTCTTCAAGAAAATTGACATGCAATTTCTTCTGACTCTTTTTTTGGTTACTAATTATAAACCCTAATAGGCTTTGCTGATTTAAAGAGTAACCCAACTAAGAATCCCTCATCAGATTTTCCATCAAACTTGCCAAGCACACAAAGAGTATCTAAAATGTAACATGAACCCCAAAAAGGTCCCTTATGTAGCTGAATAATTGGTTTGTGGCCAAACAAAGCACATAAGGAGTTTTTGTTTGAGGTTTAGTTACTCTTGTACCAATTAAAAATATAGCAAGCAGTACTAACTGCTTCTGCCAAAAAGTAGTTGTTAAGAGTGAATCTAGCTAGCATAGTTCTAGCACCTCAAAATTAGGGTCCTGTTCATAGTTTTCAGCAACTCCATTCCTGTTGTGGAGTTTCTGGCATTGCTAACTCTTGTTTATTCCCTTGTTCCCTAAAATTCAAGCATATCTCTATTTCATAAAATCCATGCCATTATCTGATCTATATGATTTTAAACTCTATGAATAAGTTGGTTTCATCTGCCTAATAATTCTGAAGAATGCCACTATTTCATCCTTAGTTTGAGGCCAAAAGAATATCCACTAAATCTGGTACAATCATCAGTAAATTACAAGGCAATAACTTGCATGATTAATGCTTCTTACTGAAGGTAGGACCAAAAAATCCATATGCAATAGGTGTGTAATGGTTTTCTCAGTGATTAATCTTTCTAATTTGGCCTTGCAGGAGGCCCTGTGTTGTTTACCTTTATGGCAGGCAACACATGTATGGTCATTTTTGAAAACCTTAGAAGGTAGACCTCTTACAAGGTTTCCCTTCACAAGTTTGTTTAGATTTTTAAAATTGATATACTATAACCTTCTGTGACATAATTTAAGATTCAACAGATTGGCTTTAGCAATCAAATAGGCAAAACCTTATGCAGGTAGAAGGTGTCTTTCATGTCAAAACTATCATATTTGTGATGTCTGTTGGACCTATTAAAGGTATCTGATTTTCATCAGCATCTTACAGTCAGAATACACAACAAACATTCATTTCATAACAAGAAACCTAGTGCCTGCTTATCACATATTTGTGATATAGAGAAAAGGTTAAAATGCCCTAATTCTTTTACAAAAGACACACGTCAAAACATCTAAATTACCAACTCTTATTTTATCCTTTTACCTAGAATGTATCCCTTTGCTACCTCCAAAGGTAAACAACAATCCCCCATTGAATTCTCATAATCACTCCAGTTTGATCCTTTGTTATACCTGTCATGTGCCCTGATCATCCACTATCAAATAAACCTCTATCTACCATGTTCTTCAGTTGATGAATCCTGCACAGCGAAAAAGAGAAAATTATTTACCTTTGGGACCCAGGCCTGTTTCAGGCTTGGGTTCTGCCTTGTGACCTTTAGCATATCACCAAGATCTAATAAAAGTGTGTCCATGTCACATTGGAGTTTGGTTTAAAGTTCCTTCCAATAAACCAGCTGAGGTCTTAAACAGCAGATCCCCTTAATTTCCCTATTACAGCATGAAAATGAAGACATTTGTGCTCTAGTTTTTACAAAGGGTCTTCTTACAGATGAATATGTTTTTGAAAAATGCCATCTTTGGTTAAATTGATTCACCTGTGGTTTTTTAGGACTAAAATAGTTTGAGGTCTTGGTAGGTACTGACTGTCTAGATCTAACAGTATTTACATTAGAACTACCAGTATTAACTCTAGGTCTAACAGGATTAATATTTGTCCTACCAGTATATGAATAATTGGGCCTACAGTAATTAATTTTTGGTCTACCACATAATTTGTACTGATCTAGGAACAAGTTTTATACATGATTAACCCTGTTTGCATTGGTCCATAACTGGTTTTGCCACCTCATTACTAGAATTAACAAAACCCTTTATTTCTAACCTCACCTCCTAGCCATTTTCTTTTCAATAATAGTCGACTAATCTTTAATCAAATGACTTACACTAACCACAAACAAAACCATTCTCTTGTGAAAGAGTAACATTCCCCTAGTTCTCTTTCTATCATAGCATTCCAATTCTTCCTATTAACTTTAGGTGTTGCTTGATCTTTGATTGGTTGTCTAGGAGTTTTTATGTGTGAAACACAACTAGGTTCAACTTCTTTTGATTTTAGATCAGACACACCTTTTTCATTTGATGTTATAGGTGTAGACACATACACTTCTGGAGGTACACTTGAAATCTCAGATTCAGGATCAACAAAATGTTCAGAGGAAGTTCCAATAGATCCTTCACTGTCTCAGATTCTGAAACATTGGGTTCAGGCTCTTGAGGTCCCTTTTTACCATAAACATATAAAGACTTATCAATTTATTCTTGTGGTGTAGGAGTATAATCTTCACTTAATGGATGTGGAACACCTTTAAAATCATTAGTCTTTGTAAATCTACTGTACAAAGGTTTTTCAACTGTATCCTCTTTTGAACAATTAAACACAGAAAAATTCATTTCTTCCTCATAACTTAGAACCTCATTGTTTGATTGTATCTCAAACCCTAAGCCAACTTTACTATTTGAACTCATGCCAGAATTAATTAATCTCCAAAGATTCTTGGAAGAATCTTTCCATGAATCTAATGTTTTCTGCAATTGTTCCTTTTCTTTTACAGCTTTCATTCCTATTCTCCTATATCTTTTAAGCTTTTCATCTTTTTCATATATTTCATTAGCCTGAAATGTAAGCTTTTCATTTAGAGAAAGTTGCTGTTTTTGAAAAGTAACAAGTTGAGCTTCTAGTTTCTTAACAGCTTGACTATAGGCAAGTATTTGTGCTTCTTGATCACCTATCTGATTCATTTGTTCATCACACAGTGTTTTAAGGGTATTATATGAATCAATGCAAGTTTTAGAACACAAAGATACCTCATTACTTGAGCTGATAGCCATAAGTGCATGATTTGTCTCTTCAACTTCAGTATGTTCTCCCCAATTGACAATCCCATCATCCATTGTCAGCAAGCCCATCTGATTCTTCTCTTGCTTCCCAGCTTCTTGATGTTGATAAATTGAGTCTCTTTTCTTCTTTCCATCATGTGTTCCCTTTGCTGTACATTCCCTAGCAAAGTGACCAGTGTTGTGACAATTGAAGCATTCAAGCTTCTTTTTGTCAAAGCCAACAGGTGTTTTTCCATCCACACGAACTCTCCTTCCTGTTTTCTTATAGAACTTCTTCATTCGAATAGCAATCATTGCTATTTGCCAGTTTATGTCCATCTCTTCAATGTCCAAATCATCAATTTGTTCCAGATCTTCATGAAGCAAGTCCCAATCCTCTGATTGTTTGGCAAAGAGGGAATAGATAACTTCATCAGCAAAACCAGCAAGAACTTCTTTTTCAGGAATATTGGTTGAAGAAGTAGAAGGAGTGCAAGTACTGTAGGCACCAGTAAAACCAAGACTTTAACCTTATTATTGCTCCTGCTTTTGCTTTGTGAAAAAAAGCAACATTTTGAGCACATTGAAGATATTTTTGAGGCACCTTGGATTTCCTGCTCAAAAACTCTAAGGTTATTGTACAAATCATCAATAGATAAAGTGTCAACCTCTGGTTTAGTTCTCATAGTCATTGCCAGATTGGACCATGCCGTGGGCAAAGATCTAAGAAACTTATGATTTGCATCCTCAGTTGATACTTCAGCACCATGAGCTTCCAATTAAGAAAGTAATTGTTGGAATCTGTCATAGTCCTTTTCTAACCCTTCTGAATTGGATATTGTAAATGCTTCAAACTGTTGTTTAAAAAACAGCCTTCTCTGCATTTTCTTTAATATGCAATTACGCCCACCAACCTTCGTTCTGATGGCTTTTTCCCATATCTCTTATGCATCATCCATTCCATGAAATCTTTCTCATATGTTCCTTATGAATGGCCATCAGCAAAAGAATATATCTTAGGCCTTCCTTTCCTTTTTCAAATAGCTTGCATTTCTGCAGTAAACAGTTACTGGTGAAAGATTCGAACTATACAATCCTTCCAGTTGAAATTCTCTTCTTAGAATTTCCATTCTGAATTACCTTCCAAACATCATTGTCAATATACTAAAGGTAATTCTCCATCTCCATAGCCCATATATCATACTCTTCCTTCTTCATAATTAGGAGTTTGATATTTAAGATAGTAGTTGTTTGAGGAATCACCTGTTGTTGTTGTTTAGGTGCAGCACCCATTGTCTGATGCTCTCACATGGATTGGATTCTTTCATTATCACTAAGATTTGTGAGAACTCATCATTAGCAGGTTGAGACATTTTGTATAGAATTGTAGGAGAGTGTTTGTTTGTGATCTTTTTATTCTTCTTATTCAGAGTCCCCATTGGCATGATCACCACTTTAGTCCCTTGTCTTGGATCTATATAGCCTTTGTAAGAGAATAGTTAAACTTGAATAATCCAAATCAACTATGTGAGAGACACTGACTAATAATATCAAGTGTTAATGCGGAATCTTAACACAAGAATTAAGAAGAACAATGATACTAAATTTGCTATTGATTTTCTATTAAGCTTCAATGCTTCTATTACATATATTAAACTCTATGCCGTAGGGTTCCTTTTATACACCAAGGAAACCCTAATGGGCTTTACAAACGTGTGAAAGGATAATGCACATCCTTTCCTAAGATATCTCTAAGATAACTATTACTATTCTGTTATATAAACAGACTTAACTAATACAACCATACTAACTAATAGAACATGCTATTCTAACAGTACTAAACTTATAGTATATCTCTGCCAAGACATAAACTTAGACTAAGCCAGTATTAACTTAGTACTGCCAGAACTAACTTATACTACCAGACTTAACTGTTATACTACCAGTATTAAGTCTTTTACAATCTATTTCCTAACAATCCTCCCCTAACTTGATCTTCACTTGTGAACTTCAAGTTTCTTCAAATGTCTTCAATTTGAGCTTCCTGAGGATGTTGTAAATAAAACTCTTCGAATTATTCTTGATCTGCAATTCTTCAAATCATCTCTTTTTGATCTCTGCAGCAACTATTCTTCAAATCTTTTCAGCATCCCTTCATATCAGCAACATTGACTATATGTACATCAAATCTTATGGTTTCAGACTATTCTCATCACTTCCAGGTGTGTTAACTCCTGTGAGAGGTGAATCATTGAAACTTTAAATGGATTTGATGTCTCTTTACCAGTTAGCCATTTACTCTGGAGTAGTCAGTCCTTTGGCCACCAGAAAGGTGCATGTCCATGGTTGACTGAAAACCATTTCAACTCTCAGTACATGAAACATTGGTGAGTTGAATACCATATGGTTTTTGGCAAACCATTACAGCCATAAACGGATTTGATATGCCTTTACTTGTAGCCGTTTGCTCAGGGCTAGTCAATCCTTTGGCACCTAAAAAAGGTAAATTCCATGGTGGATTGATTACCATATCAACTCTTTGTACATTAAACTTGGTGAGTTGATGTACCATTCACTTTTTGGTAAAGTGTCAACCATCTAGTATGGATTTGTAATTTGTCTTTACCATAAGCCATAATCTTATGGACTAGTTATGGTTTTTTTTTCACAACCTTTACCACAATCCATAAACTTGTGGGCTAGCCAACTCTTTACTAACCAGATATGGTAAGTTGATAACCATACAATTTTTGGCAAATTGTCAGTCATTAACGGATTTGAGAAGTCTTTACCAAAAGCAGTTTACTCCTGGACTAGCCAGTCCTTATGTCTGTTAGACATGGTGGACTGATAACCATTTGTTGTGTTAGTGCATAGCACCTCCACCAAGTGTTATTCTTCTCATCTCCATCCTAGATTTCTAACTCATCAACCTTCACTACTTCTTAATACCAGCTTGCTTTTCCATCATTTTCAACATTTTGTAGCAATCCTCATCTGGTTTTCCTCCTTGAAGTTTCTTGTCCAACATTGCTTTGCACACTTCAGTAGATAAAGGATATTTTCTTTTAGTCAACATATAAATATCTGATGACTCCAAGTTTAAGCAATGTACTATGCAGGTATTATAATATCTTGAACTTATGATTCTTTGTTGACTTAATAAACTCCAAATTGGATCTGTACTAAGGGGTGCCTCAAACATATTCTTTAAATATTCCCAAAGTACCTTCTCAAGCTCATCCTCTGGTCCATTCATACCATATCGATTCATGATAATCCTATATAATTCAGTAAGATCATCCCTAGTTATGTCCTTAAGCATAGTCCAAAATTTATGTACACTATATCAGTTCCATTTTCCCTAACAATTTGGTACATACTTTTCTTTCCTTGCTTGATGATCTTATAAGTAGCTATACTTGGGGGTTTTATAGCTACAGGAACAGGATTAATAGAAATATTAGTACCTGAAATAGGATCAGCATCTTTACTAGCTTAAGATTCATCCTCATCAGTCTTGTCAGAATGTAATCCTTTCCAAGCTATCTGTTTCCTCCTCTTTCCAGTCTTCTGGGTAGACTCATCATCTTTTGCTTCATCACTCTTTAGTCTTTTTGAAGTCTTTGTTTGAAGTTCTTCACCAAATATTTTCAGACTATCTTTTGTAGCTTCAAAGTTTATAGGTGCAAAAGATTCAACCTGCTTCACCAGCTTATCAAATTCTTCTTTTACTTCTTCAAAACTTAAATTCTTTAGCTGAGACAGCTTCCATGTCCCCTGATTCTTTAAGTAATTCATCATATATGTTCTCAGCTGTGATTGAGTCATGGGCTTATTTCTTTTAGCTCTTGCTCTTTCCTCTGCAAAGTGTTTCTTCCTTTGATTTACTAGTTCAACCATCTTCTTTGCAAAGTCTTCTCCTTGTAAGCCACTTCCTAGCACACTCTTTGACAACTCTGCATTAGCTTCAATCTTTGCTCTAATAAGATCCCAATCTTCATCTGTGTAATGCTGAGCTTCAAATTGAACTTGAGCTCTTCTTTGCTTTTGTTGCTCATTTAATTCTTCTTCTTCTGCAAGTCTTTGTGCTAAGAGAGAATCCAAGTGTACTTGTTTAGCCTTTTCTTCTTTCTCCAAAGTATCCAATCTGATAGCTTCAGCGAGACTAGCTTCCTCCTGTAGAATTTGTTCTTTAGTCTTCTTAGGAGCTTCTTCAATGATCATAGGAGCTTTTCCTTCTCTTTGGCCTTTATCAGGGGAAGGAATGGACTTTTTAATACTGTCAGTACTAACTTGTCCACTAACAGTACTAACTTTTCCACTAACAGTACTAACTTTAATACTGCCAGTATTTGCTCCTTCAGCATACCCAGTACTAACTTCTTCTTGAAAATCCAAGCTAGTGACAACCTTCTTTCCCTTAGTCTCTTTCCTTCTCTTATACCTCCTTCCCTTATCTATTGACTTTGGCTTTTGAGAAGCAACCCTGGAGAGAGTTTTAGCTGCTTCTAATGTAGTAGGGCTTATGTCTTCAACTTGTTCCTCCCCTGAAGCATTGACAGTAGTCTTAGAAGGAGTAACCAGCCCTTGTACCAAAGAAACTAGAGGATCATCTTGACTTTTCCTCCCCTGATCCTCAGGTTCTTCCTCTTCAGAGTCTGATAAGACCACATTTCTCCTTTTCAAAATACCTTCCAGCTTCTTCACCTTCTTGACCAACTTTACAATAGCACTCCCCATTGTCAGCTTGGTTTGCTTGAGATCCTTTTCCAGACTATCAACTTTGTCATTAATTGAGGAACTAATTAAAGCAGATCATCCACAATCATCTGTCCTTGGGCATGCTCTTGTGGGGGTGAGAAGTGTTGGTGTACAGAGGATGGTTCCTCAAAAGTGTGCTCCATAGGTTCAGGGTCAGTTTCAGGGATAGGTGTAGGTGTAGATGCAGGGATAGGAGTAGTTATAGGTGGTGGAGATTGTACTGGTGGTAAAGATGTAGATGGTACTGGAATTGTGGATGATGATGGTTGAGATTGAGCCACATCAGGATGTTCTTGACCTGCACTTGGATTAGTAGTAGCAACAAGCAGCATAGCAGGCAACAAAGGTCTTGGTGCCCCTCTAAAACCCCTTTTCATATTCCCAAAAATCTTTTTGGTCAGGGTCACAGCCAGATAAGGGTGTTTGTTTTCCGTTTGAATATCCAAAATCAGTTGCAGAAAACGAGGATACATCAAAAACTTTGTTTTGCTTTTCAAGTTTGCCACCATGCCATCAAAAATTAGTTTTGAAAAATTATAAACTCTGCCAGTGGAAAGACAAATCAAAGCAGTAGCAATATTGCTACCAAATTGATCCCATCCACCACTTTTAGAGCTTATACAATGCAAAATATGGTGGACTAAAAATCTCCATTGGGGTGTGAAAAAGCTTTTCCAAAAGGTAAAAGATCCGTCAGTAGGATACCCCATATGCCCCATCCCCTCAAAAATCTCATTGTTTGGCAACATTGTAATCCCTGAAGCATCTGCTAATTGAAGCTTATTTCTAATAGATGCCTCAGTGATTGTATACACAATGGTATCAATAGTTGCGTGTAATTCTAGAGTCCCATCAGCAAGAGTGTTGGCAGTAGCAGTCTGCCAAAACTGTTTGACTAGGGAATCATAGATAGTAGGATTAGTAGTTAAAGCATACCTGAGGTTGGAACCTCTTAGAAAATCCACTATCTCTGCAAACCCTGCACTTTCATCAGGCTTGCGCAAAAACCCCACTTGATTATGTTTGTCACAGTATTTTAATTGAGCCATGATTCGAGTTGCAAAAAAAGGTAGTGAGATAGTGATGTGGACTGAAAAATTTTGGTTTTTAGTTACGAGTTGAGGTTCTAGATGCTGGTTAAAAAAATTAAATATATCCTTTGTAAAGATAAGGAAGATTTTTACTTTGATAAGAGGAGATAGCAATAAAAAGATAAGTATGAAAGTGAAATCAAACGTTATCTATATATAGCTTCTCTGTGAACGACAATAGAGTCGTAAAAATCTGTAACGGTAATATTTAAACCTGTTTAAAACAGCATAAGGTCAATTTTCCCAACAACCAGCACTAAAATTATAACCCTACCAGAATTAAAATTAACACTAACACATTCTTAACTTTAGTCAACCAGAATTTAGTATGTTTCAAATCTGATTACTCTATTCATCCAGAATTAAGTATTTTACTGAAAGACGTACACAACAAAGACCTTATCACACCTTCTTTTTACTCCTGCATAATCCATGTTTTCCTGCAAAGATTAGTCTTAAAAACAAAGGAAAAACATTCGTAGGAGTTGTATAAATCATAATAATGAATACTGCCCGAATTAATATACTAACTACCAGATTTAATAACTACTTAGCTCAGAATTTAGTTAAACTAACTACCGAATTTTATACAAATATATAACAAGCTCCCCTTTAACGTAGCTATGGTTTATCCATACCATACTAACACTAGAAATTAAATCGTGGTCCATCAAAAGGTTTAGTCAATAGGTCAGCTACATTTAAGTCTGTGTGAATTTTCTCCACACTAATGAGCTTCTTCTCATAACAATCTCTTATAAAATGGTGACGTATTTCGATGTGCTTGGAAGGTAGACCTGTTACAAGGTTTCCCTTCACAAGTTTGTTTAAGTTTTTAAAATTTATATGACCTAACCTCCTGTGCCACAATTTAGATTCATCACATGTGGCTTTTGCAATCAAACAGGCATAATCTTTTATGAGAGAAGGTGTCTTCATATCAAAACTGTACATATTGTGATGTCTAGGGACCTTTAGAGGTATCTGATTTTCATCAGGCAACTTAAAGTCAGAAGACACAACAAGACATTCAGTTTCAGTAAAAAGAACCTTGTGCTTCTTATCACATATTTGTGATATTGAGAAAAGGTTAAAATGCCCTGGTTCTTTTATAAAAGACACACTATCAAAATCTAAATTACCAACTCTTATTTTTCCTTTACCAGTTATGTAGCCTTTGCTACCTCCAAAGGTAACAGATCCTCTATTGAATTCTTCAAAAATCCTCAAAGTTGTCTTGTACTATTTGGCTAATCTTACCGATTTGACTGTTTTATTTGATATATGGCCTTGGTCTTGTTACCATTTCTTTTTTTTTTTTTTTTACCATTTTTGCCCTGAGCATCCACTATCAAATATACATCTATCTACCATGTTCTTCAGTGGATGATCCTGCACATGAAAAATGAAATTAGTTTCTCTTAGGGACCCAAGCCTTTTCAGGCTTGGGTCTGCCTTGTAGACCTTTAGCATTTACAGTTCTAATAGAAATTGGTCCACCATTACAATTGGAGTCAACTCAGATAATAACTCATCATGTTTACCAGCATCAATATCATTAATTAACTTTTGCATGTCACCCACAGTAGTTAATAGAACTCCAAAAGTGGCAGCAACATCAATGCTATACAGTTCTTGAGGCATGTTAATAATAGAAGACAAAGAAACCAAAGGAGAAGATGTACTCACCTTTGGACTACTTCTAAGCTGCATACCAACCCAATCATCACCATCTCCAAACATAGTACCCTTATCACTTGTATTCGAATTTTTGACTGCAACAAGCAAAACGAACGCTAAAAAAAACCTAAACAAAAGAAAACCTAAAAGATCAAACACAGCAGCTTATGAGATCCACGTCTCTTCTCTTCCAAAAATGAAAAACCTTTGAAGGAAGGCAATAATATAAATACACGAAGGACTATCTGACTTTCATAATGAAAGTCGATAAGAATTAATAAAGACCCCTAAAGAACGAAAAAACACCAAACCCTAAATGAGAGATCGCACCCTAAATCTTTAGAGAAACATCAATCAAATAAGAAACTTGTTAAATCATTATAATCATAAGATTAACAGATTAAACAAGAGTATTATATGATATTCGGATCAAGAAAGAAGAAGATTATACGATCAGAATTGATGGAATAGAGGGAGCCATTTTTTTGCCCATAGAAGGGAGAATTTTAGGTTTTTTACATTGGTTAGACCTTCTGTAATAAGTGGGAGGTCAAGTTGGATCTTAGTCTTATTAGTAATTAATTAGGTAGTTAATTCTTTTAAGAATTTAATTATCAAAAATACTAAAATTGAACTTTCTATGTTCTGATTGATTGTGTTATTGCAACATAATTTGTAAACGAAAGTTTGTTTTCTTAAAAAGACAAACATAGTCTATTTTCCTAGTAAAAAGAGTGAGACTTACTCATATCTCTTTCTTTGGTTGATAAAACAAAGATAGGATTACAACTGAAATTTTCTCATTATATTTAAACTCACTTACAATCTTTCATTACCCTTTTTCCGGTTATGAAATCATTGAAAGATAAAATATTTTATGTAACTAGAAAACATTTTGTCTATAGCTACCAAAATAATAACATCTTGCACTTGTCAAGACGATGTATGAGTTTTAAATGTGAATAAGAAGAATTCTCAATAAACAGCAATGAGTAAAGAAAATTACTAGAATGTCTTTTAAGTTTTTTTTTCTTGACTCACTTCATTCCTTATAGTGCTAAACACCCTTGTGGCTAGGCAGGCCGATTAAAAAGGAATTGCATGCTAAATGTTCAAGTTAATGAAAGAATGAATGGCTGGTCCCTCATCTACATAAGTAGAACTTCATATACTCTGTTCAATACCTAAGTACATTGCTACTTGAAGGCATTTTAAGAGAGTAGGAAAGTAAATAAATCGCTATTTGCTTTATACTGGTGATGTAACACTTACAATGTTGACAAATCTAGTGGGAGGTTTGCGTTTTATTACTGAAAGACATTCATGTAATGTTGTCAAATTTAGTGGGAGCTACAAGATTTATTCCTTGTTAGTTGCCCATATTATTTCTAGCTTGCTTTGAAATAATTCATTACTTTCCGAATATGAACAACCATTGTTTAAAGGAAGATTGCATTTTATTTTATAAGATAACAAGTTGCCTTTCTGATGTTGCTTTCCGAAATGTTATCCATAGAATAATAATCCATACTTCCTTTATTAAACGTTATGGTTTGAAATCTACTTGTAATATCTATGACACTATCATATTGTTTATACAATCGAGCGCTTGTCGTACTGTTTGTCTACTTTAGATCATGTTGTCCCGTACACAAGTGGGAGAAATCTTAAGTGTGTGCAAGGAACAACATATAACAATATGATTATTGGTTTCTCTTGACCGCAAGGTAAGAAAGCTAATAAATCTACTAGGACTTAAACACACACGATGTTTGTTGCCCTATTACATTTAAATGTCAATTATAATATAAAGCTACTTCAACTCATTGACTATATGTTTTAGTCAAAATAATTATGGTTAATTATATAATCATAATTATGAAGTATGTAATTAACTTGAAATTACTATTGAACTCAAAAGTTTGCGTTCATAATTACTTTAATTAGTATAATTATGTTTGCTTGTAAAGACATAATTATAAAGTCCTTGAATTAATCAATGACTCATAACATAAAGTATTTAGTAAAATTGTTATGTCTTCTTGTTAACACATAAACATGAGGTCCTTAAATTATTCAAAGACATATAATGTATACTTGACATGTTCTGTTTTCTTGTAAACACATGAACATAGAATTCTTTAACTGTTCTGTTTTCTTGTAAACACATGAACAGAGAGTTCTTGTACTATTCAAGGAATATACATTATAGCATGCACTTGGTTTTATAATACTTTGTATTCAATATGGCTCGACACTATTAGTAAGTATTTGACCTAAAGAGAATTAAGTTATCTAAGGAATTCTGATGCAGTCTCACAATTCCAATACTCATAGAACACCACATCATTATGGTATGTCTAATGTGTTGAAACAAACTACATTCACATTGTTTGATTTCTAATAACTTTAATTGCTCTACCTCCAAAATCTATCAAGGTTAGAAATTTGTGTGTGTCATGGATACGCTCAATATAGTTCTAACCTAGAAGGTATTCAAGACATTATCTATTTTATGGATTGGGTGAAATTCTATTATGTCTTGATTAAAGTTCTAAAATTTGTTAATATCTTATGAAGCATATTATTAACAAGCTAGAGATGAGAACTGTAAAATGTGTTTTGTGTTTCCAAATTAAGAACAATTTATTGTTGCTTAAATACTTAGTATTTAGAGAATTATATCTACTTACAAAGTATGTAGGAGTATCTACAAATCTTGAAGATATTCAAGAACAAAATGCATAACCTTCTGAATTCACTTGCTGATGTCATACTAAGGCTAAACATGTAAATGTCGAACCAAAGTATAATGTAACTCTCATTCATAAATCCACAAGGATGCCTCATTAATGGAGTGATATTTTAGTATTAATGCTGAGGAATATAAGTTAGAGGCTTATAAAAAACCTGCTAACTAATAAGATGAATTATCACATCTTGAATCTGATAAATGTCTTAGAACCATGAATGACAAGATGCAGTCCTTAAAAGACAATCAATAATGAGTATCTTTTGAAGAAAGACTCATAAGGGCAAACTTGTATACATATTAATGCCTGACTAATGATAAGAGTTTTTAATCGTACTCAAGCAATTGACTGTGATTAAATTTTCTTTTCTACACGCATTAATTATATAAAGATAATTAATTGTCAAACATGTTTCCCTTGAATATGGAATATGGCAATTAAGTTTTATAACTCTTTCCTTTATGATTACCTTTGCGAGGACGTTGTGTAATTGAAAAGGGTTATGAGTTTAAAATAATCTTTATAACACATACAAGATAAGAGAATCCAAATGTGGATTAGATCATGCATTTAGGAGCTGAAATGATAAGTTTAATTACAATATGATTTTTGATTAAATTAAGATAACTTCTGAGTACACCTGACATCAAGTGGGAGCACTATGTTTTTTCTTTAAAATTCATATGTTGTGTAACATATTGAAAGTATCATTCCATCAAAGCTAGATGTTAATCCTTGAGATTGGAATGAAACTTCACTTGGGAATTTAGGAAATAAAACAAACAACCTTGGAATAAATGTTTATTAAAATAAACATATGCAGTGATTAAGTTCAACACAATGCAATATATCATTAAAGCAAGTCTTAAATGGTATATTTCACTTGAGAATTTTATTACATGGATGGAAACCTTGTCTTTTTAACTAAAGATTCATCATGTATATATATTATATTGTGTATGAGACTGGTTGTTACTTTTGCATAAGAGTAAGATGAGCTAACAACAATATCTAATTGAGAGTGTTTAAAAGACTGTTAAAATAAACGTTTACGAATTATAAGGCATAGTGATGTTTATGTACACCGATGCTAGAGGATAACCAACCCTAGCTAAAGTAGGATTTCATCATTTATGATAAATCTACTAACTAGATATGCTCAGCTAAGAGCATTGTTAGATTACACATTAAAGAATAAGAATACTTTACATTTTAAGAAACTGTAAAGATGACTATTAGTATGTCGTTGACTTCTAATACCCTATAAAAGGTATTGCGACATTTCCATACTATGACACTTAAAATAGTATACACATGTAAGATAAGACACTCATCATATCATTCAAATCCTTCATAATTTGTGAATTTAAAACAAGTATTTGGAAAGTTTACTCAGATTACTATTTAGCTATCTTGTAAAGAAAGAGTTGAGAATGTTGGAAACATTAGACTTCAACTTACTAATTAGTCTTATGCATATCTGTTTTATTAGTATTTGGATAATTGGGATTGTAAGATAATTTTTACTTTCTAATGAATAAAGATACGTGGTATTTGTTTTTCATACATATAATAATTGTTGTCTGATATTTGCATGTTTAATCCTTGGATGATTTTATCATTCTAAATATGTCCATTATCGGTTATCAATATAGGAATATTGTTACATTAAGGCAAATGTGAGTGTTGGTTATATTCTATGAATATATAGATTGTTCCCGCCGAACTCATATGTTATTCACAAGGAATGCATATTAGACGCCCCAACCTTCGAATATTTACTTTTGGATCATTGTCATGAGTAAGATATCAAAAATGGTTAAATAAGTCATCCTTAGACTTGAGATACAAACAAGATCTACATGTGTGGGTATCACTTTTGATTATAAAGTCATAACCTATACCTAAAAATGGTAGTTATAAAGGCTATTCTTGGAAGTGATGTCAAGCAGCATCCATAACACTTGTAGTCAATAAAGAATTTGTTCCTCTACTTGATATGTGCAGAATGATACCATGGGCCCTCTCCAGAATTAATCAGATGATTGTGTGGCCGCACCCAAAGTGTAATTCAAGATGATTATTGATTACATTTGGTAGATCTGAATTAATTTTGATATCGAGAATCTAAATAGTTAAACTATATGGAATGAGTTAGGATCGATATCCATGTTTTAACGGTATTTGTAACAAAGGGATGATAATAGCAAGTAATACATAACCATTATGCTGAGAGTGTTCTTGAAACTTCATCTCAAGTATTTCTAATTTTAAAAACAAATGTGAGTGTTGCTAGACGTTTCTGTTGTTGGTATAAATGGAATCTGCTACTCCAACTCCCAAGTGGAAGTTGTTGGAATATGGTAGTTGGTTTGTGTGTTATGCAACTAGAAGTACGTGAGTCTATTGGGGGCACACACGTTAAGACACGAAGAGTATGGTTATTAAACATTTAATATATATACATGTTATATTGATTATTAAAAGTTTAATATACTTTACTAAATGATTTTAAATAACCGTTTGTTACCGTTATGATTTTTAACTAACTTGACGAATTTTAATTAAAAGAGAAGGGCCTAAATGTCAAAAACAAAAACCTTCGTCCTTCTCCATATAGTGGCAGATATCATCGAACGGACTAGAAGGTGGTCCAAGTGTCGGTTTTGGTAAATTTGAGGAGGTGATTGCTAATCTTGATCAACAAGTTAGCATGCTATATAAACACTCTTCCTCATTCAAACAGTAGAGAGAGATCCCTAACAAAACCTACGACATTCACATTATCCATTAAAAGGAAAATCTGCTTTTCTTTGTTCCACCAATCGGCTAGAATACATAAAACCATAAGGTTTTATTTTATTCATTCAAGGCAGAAAAAAAGGATATAGCTTGCATGCAATTTATAATATTTACCTATGCATGTTCTGTTTGACATGCAAGTATTATTAATTTGCATCCACTAATTTTGGTTTTCTTTCCCTTCTTTTATAATCGTTTCAAACGCAACTCACTAGAGTTTTGGATCGGTTTAAGAACAAGAACTACGACACAAGTTTGTTTGGTAATCGTAAAGTAAAGACTAACATCTTGGCATATTCGTTTGACGTGTTGTGTGAGCAACTGTAGAGGTGGTAACTTAATCACTAAGATTCAAGATCAAGATTCTTGTTTATTGACTTTTGTCATTAAACATAAAGGTTAGTTTTTCTTACCTTATTTGTGTGTTAATCTTTGATATCAAACTAGATCCATCCGCTGCATACTCATAGTTAAATTGGTTAACTAGTTTGTTAAATCCCAACACCACCGACCTTTTGTATTTCTTCAAATCAGTCAAAAAGTGGTGAACGGTAGTCAACAGTGGTCAACAGCGGTTAACGGTGGTCAAACTTGTCAAAAACCTAGAAATCTCATAAAAACTTGATCACTTATATTGGCTGTTTATATCTAGTACAAGTGGTTTTTAACAAAATTCGCTTTTACACAGTAATTACCCCAACTCGCTAGAAATACTTAAAAACTTGCCGAAACTGTTCAAGATGTAATTATAATCGAATTAATCCTGCCTAGATCGGTTACTAGCCTGCAAGGGGGGTGGCTAGACCGAAAGTACAGTGCAAAAATTACAAAAAATTTATATAAAAATTAAAAATTTTTTTTTCTTTGCAACCATTTGGTTAAGGTTAAGGTATGTTATGGTAAAACATAATCTTATGGATTGGGATGGTTGTGTTTTTTGGTTTTCATGTAGAACGGTAAGGACCCCAATGTATGATTGAGAATCAGAGGTTGGGGTAACACTTAAGCAAACCAAGTGTGTGCATTCACTGTGTGTGAATAAATGTGTAAATTTTTGAAGAAAGTGATCCCTTTCTTGTGTGGGAAATTTCTAAAATAGGGAGATATCTAGGGTTTTAAGATGAACCTCATGTGCATGATCAACGATTGGGAACAAACCATGTGTTAATCATTCGATGGGAAAACAAGAAAGACAAGTGGTATTTGTTTCTTGGCTCAGTATGGTTCGTACATGATCATGCATGCCTTTTCGTGTGTCTCCTTCTGTCACATGTTTGGTACCGTATTCTAAAGGTTAGGTGACAATTGTATGTGCCATATGCGGCGTGAAGATGTATACAAGCTTATCAAGTGTTGATAATGGGATAATTTATAGCGTGCAATTAGTGGTATTTGGCCACTAATATTCACGCGCTTTTAATTCCCTCCCATTCTAGTATTATATTATGTGTTAATGATATTTTGTTGGACTAATAATAAAGGTTATCATGCCATCTTTTATGAGCTTCCAGGCCAAGACTGGTTTCAGGTCGAGACTGGGTTATGAGCGTCCAGCTCGAGACTAGTTTATGAGCCGCTAGATCGAGACTGGTCGTAATTAATGGAAATGAAAACTGCATTACTTGCGTTGTATTTAAGTCGTATCAAGGAGAACAAGCATTAAATGATTGTGTGGGAAATATAAACGAATCATTTGAAATGATTTGATACTAGTCATTTGGGCGCTTAGGCGGCCTGCACAACTATCCTTTCGACTATAGATGATACCCGTGTCTCACAGGGCATGCATGATACACGCGTGACATAGGACTGTAGGTCCAATGGGCTATTGCCATGTGTAGTCTACTAACTCGATTTTTCTTGGCTATAAATCGTGTTTTAACTAATGGAGAGTTGCATTTTAACTTTCTTATTTTCTGAAAAGCAAAAACTCTCCATTTCCTCTATTTTTCTGGTGATTCTATTCGGCCTAAACAAAACCCTCTTTTAAGCGAGGCTCTTCATTTAGGTTGTGAGAGAAAAAGGCCAATGAAGGTTGGACATCATTGTGTCTTCTCTAGTCGAGGAAATCTATTTTGATTTGTCTTGTCTTTATCTAGCATTCATAATGTCTCATGAAAATGCCCTTGTTAAAGATAACTCTATATGGGTCAAGAACATCATTTTGGCCTATTTTAGGATATCAAAGGCTCAATGCATTCATTTTGGCCTATTTTGGGTTGAATGCCGAACCTGACCTTCTCGTTTTCCGTTAGTTCTTTTGCCTTCGAAAGCATGGGTCTTGGCAGTCAATTGACAAAAGGTACTAGAGTGATGATAGGTTTCCTATCGTTAGGTTGTCGAAGGGATGTTTGGGAGCTAAGCGAAGCCACCAACATTAATGGCGGGTCTTTATAGATCGCAAAAGGAGAATATGACCCAAATTTATAAGGTTTTATTCTTGGATCCTCGTATAAACATCGACTTGGTGGTCAAACGTCATAGGAAAGACTTGCAATGGTGTGTTTCTATTTCCTTTACAACCAGAATCCTCAAAGGTTATGTGGTCATTCTACATAGAACTAATTGCCTAATCATTCTAAGTATACAAAACCGATAACATATGTGAAGTGAAACGAACTAATATTTTTATGATAATCACCAATAGAACTGTTAGCTATTCATAAATGTTAAACAACCTAAAGTTAGATCTCACACACACACACACCCTCACCAAACTTCCTCTACACACCTCTACGTTTCCTAATATTCAAATTGAAATTTAAATCGAGTTCTTAGGCTCCCTTCTATCACATTACCATCACCTTACTTCTGACTCATATCTAACTTACCTCCTTAACCCTAACATTCAAATTTAAAATTTAAATTTAAGCTAAGGCTCCTACCCATCACATCATTTCTAACTCACTCTTAACTCACAACTCTTACACTATATAATTTGAATTGAAATTCAAATTCTCCCCCTCATAACATCCACCCTTCTCTCTAAGAGAAGTGTATTCTTTCTCTCTTAACCATGCCAACTCACTCACTCAACCATGTTTATTATATAACTAATCCATGTACACATAAGGAATACCCAATATACCCTTTGTGCAATGGTTCTTTCCTTTCTCTTTGAAATTGAAAAAACGCCTCCAAAATCTCTTTTAAACACTTCACAAATGTTGTTACCAAATGACTATTTGAGTTGGTTGACCTTGAGTGTAAGAATAATGAAAAGGTCAAAGCGTGAAGTACAATTGGAGGTTTAGCAAGAACGAGTATTTAAAACGCCAAAAACCCAAGACGGACTTCTGGCGCGCTAGCGCGTGGCAGCACGCTGGGCTCGAATTGAATTTTTCCAATTTGGGTTTTTGGCCCATAAATACCCCTCCTTGGCTCTTGTATTCCTTACCTCTTGCCATTCTTTCTTTCTTTTGTTTTCTCTTCGTATATCCTCTAAGTCTAACACCACTTGTGTTCTAATCTTCTCATTCTATCATTATATTGAAGAGACCACATCTCCGCAAGAGAGACACACAAGTTCCTTATGCACACTTGTGTGTTATTAGTCAAGAGTCTTCTTTCTCATACCCTTTCTATTGTAATCGAGTCTCTAGGTTAGGTTAGGGCTTGGTTTAACTATCTTTTAGCATTCAATTTAGTTGTAAGGAAAGTCTTGTATATTAGTGATCAAGCCTAGACGATTGGGTGATCTAGTTAGGGTTTTGGTAAACTTCCGAGGGGAAGTTCTTATTGGTCATGGTAATCTTAGTAGTCTTAGGAGTTAGTTTAATAATGGGTTCTGATGTGTCATTATGTAGGTTGTTACTTTATTCAAGTTTTACTATTTATATTTTTCCGACTTTACCTAAAACAACACTTTAACGGGCAGTATACCCGATCAGATGTAGCTTCGTTCGTAAGTATGGTGTTGATCACTAAGAGCGAGAGCGTTAATCTTTTATTCTATTAATATTTTGGTTAACTAAATTAAGTTAATTTAAACTATGTTAATTCTAATCTATGTTAAACATATGCTAAATCTAGTTCTAACGGATAAATGGGGTTTTCAGTCTGAGAGACTGGCATAGGTTTTGTGGTGACTTAGATCAATTTAAAACACAATAACACACGCAAGCAAATAATCAAAAGATAGAAGAGCGGTCTAACCAAATATAAGAAAACTGTATAACCATGATTAATTTAATTAAAATGCAGGTTTGTTTATTTTAGTGCAATGAGTGCTTATTTTGAGGCGGCATATCATTCCAAGATTTAGGCGGTGCTTCTTCCTAAAACCTAAACACGCAGAATTCTATCACAATTAAATGCATCCGCATAAAGCATCATATTTGCTGATTATAATCTATCTTAGGAGATTAATAATGATGATCTTATTAAACCCTAGCTCATGGAGACTTTACCCACATACTGCTTTACGACTCTTTATATACTAGTCCACTGTCTGAGTCTTTACAATCTGGATATTGAAGAGTTATTTTTTGATCCGAGGTCACCTTGGCTTAGTCAACCTTTTGCCATAACCAATGGTAAAGATAGGGCATTATTTGTGATCCTATTATTCTAGATATATAAATTCCTATACGGAGAGCCATCCTGGCATCTAGCTAACTTGGTCGGTATCACTAGATCCAGTTGAATGATAGGTCGCATACAAAAGCACGTAAACAAGTATGAATTGATAAATATGATCTAACAATCAACGATAAATTAAGCAATCAATATAAAAAAACCAAACATTTAAATCTTCATAAACATAGCTAATACCCAAGGGTATTAGCCCTTAATCATTGTAATCAATACTAGAATAATCAATCAACCAAGATAAACTAACCGAGATGAAATGAGTGATACCAAAAATCGAACGATTACTAAAGTATAGGAGATTACAAGGTGTTTCCTATGGAATTAGTAGCTTTGTTTGACCTTTTATGCTCTTCTTGTTTTCTAAAAATCGACCTTTGTGGTTAGGGTATCGAAAATATGATCAAGCACACATAAAACTCATTTTTAGGTTTTCTATTTATAGTGTCTGTAATTTCTTTGATACGCTATATTGGTTGAGGTCAATACGGCGTATTGGGAGTTTTCTTGGAGTAGGGACCACGTTTGATATCTTTTAGAATCTCCGTATACGATATTTTGGATACGGCGTATGATAGTTCCTGGATACAGCGTATAGGTATTCGTGGTTTCTTG
Organism: Tanacetum coccineum; assembly: GCA_026074375.1. Classification (NCBI taxonomy): domain Eukaryota; kingdom Viridiplantae; phylum Streptophyta; class Magnoliopsida; order Asterales; family Asteraceae; genus Tanacetum; species Tanacetum coccineum. The sequence goes on along the minus strand of BQNB010092350.1, from coordinate 4,369 downwards.
TGAAGTGCAGGAACATATACGTCGTATCTTCCTTGATGGATATGGTGTATAGTCAGTCAGAATAGTTTCTTCAGATTTTCTTTGTTTTAGCTCCAAAATGCGTGCCTTTTAGCTATTCTTCACAAAGTACTCCATAATTACTGCAAATCTCAAATGTAAACGATTAAGTATCAATTCATGCAATAGTTGTATAAAATGGGCAAGAAGCATGGGATAAATGATGCTATAAAAGTGACGTTCTTTGATGTCATCAAATATCCCCTACTTAAATCCTACTTGTCCTTAATTAGTCTTTCGAAATTTATGAAAATGTATCCCAAGGGATTCTCTTTAAGCATTTATTCGTTTAATTACTAGTACACAACCAAACACCTCACGAAATAAGAAGATGAAATCACTTAAATCACTCGACTAATCTATGTGGTAACATGTAACTAATTCGCTCAATTGCTTGGTCGTGATGAGTATTCTATCATAAGCTTGGCAAGGATACACATCTCCACCACTAAAGCTAAGGGACATAACATGTTTATAAAGGTAAATTGGGTTTGAAAGGCTTTAAGTGTTTACATAGCAAGGTTGGATCAAGTGGTTAACACCCTTGCCTCTGGAGACAGAGGTTAAGGGTTCGATCCTCACTCTTTGCAAGGCCGGAGGTCCTTTCTACATTTAGTAGAACCTGAAGCATCCTCTCTACCTTAGGTAGGGGTATGGGTGTCTACATCTCAATCTCTCCCATACACTGTGAAACGGTATTGGGACCCATAACCCCTGGAAGACGGTATTGGGTGTTACCTTACCTTACCTTTTTAAAGGCTTTAAGTGTTTGATTACTCTTTCTAATCTCTATCGATACCAATATTCCAGAAAAGGTGACAAAGACCATTCATACACACCCATAATGATGGGATAGACACATATGACTGCATTCGAACCTTAACTCGAATAAGCTAAATAATAGGATTAGTAGTCTTTACAAAACGTTGTAAACTAGGAAGGGTGACAAACCACATATAAACATCCATAACGATGGAATAGACATACATGATTGCATTCAATTCCCTCACTCGAGTAAAACCAAGGGTTAAGACGAAAAGTGATATAGGGTATGGATCTTCTAATCCTTTCACCAAAAAGTAATGAACCAACAAGGCAGACAAAATCACACATACATGGCCGTAATGATGGAATAGACACAAGTGATTGCTCGCATCCTTATTCGAATAAGACCTAAGGGTTAGGGATTAGGAAAGGGAAATAATTGTTGTTAAATAAAAATATACAAAACAAATAGACTAAGTCCAAACAAATAAGGTACAAGTTTCTAGATACTTTCCCGACCGTTCCCATGATAAAGACACAAACCATGGACAACTCCATGTTTAGTAGACACGAACCAGACTCGAGAAATGTCTTCAACAACCCTAAGTTGGCGTTCCCATAACGGTCAACTTCACAATCATCCATACTATACATACTTTTACAGAAATAAGTGGCGATATCTACCACTTTATACAAAACTTTACATCGTTGACTTATAATACGTATCAACAAATAATCGATCCTTCAATTGTTTCCATCGGTTTAAGCTTTAATGAACCGATTATCTCTAAAATTTCCTCATTTTTTTGCAGTGATTTTCTAATTTTTTTTGATCTTTTTTTCATAAACAATAAATGATACACTACGAATCTTGGTGTAATTTCACCATCTTCACGATCATAATAACTCCGGGTAATTTCTTCTATAATTCTTAGCGCTTCGTACTCGGATATACCAATAATTATGAAAGTAGTAAAAATACATGAGTTTAACTACTTTTACATTCCCATTGCAATGCGCAATTTCCCAACCATACCAAGATATAAAATGACACAAGACATAGGAAATACATACTTTACACTAAAGCAACTAGCAACTGATAAATGGACTTAATCTAACAGGGTAGGCTAAGGTGTAAAGGTGTAACAATACAAATAGTTGGTGAAAACAGGAATGGTTAAACAGGTTTTTCTAGGGGAATCTTACTCTTAAAATTAGAGTAAACAAATGGTTTATACGGGGGTTAACTAACCAGTGTGGTTAGTTAATAACACAACATATATAGGCTTTTTGGATGAAATCTAGAAATTTACCAGTTTAGAAATGTCATTCCATCTATTAAAAAAATGCTTATTATTGTGGTATTGAATAGATATACCAAGCCAAGTTTTAAAGTTTATAACATCACCGGCACACTTATATTTTTGTGAAATTTGGGTAAACATTGGAAAACGGATAAGGCTAAATTCTCACAACATCTAACAAGGGTTATGTGTGCGGGTTATGTAACTAACAGTTTCACAAAAATATGCTAAAGTTTTTTTTTAAAATTTTGATATAAATTAGGCATATACATGTAAAAATATAGACAAGTAAGCATTCTAATTCTCCTCCACCCACTTGAAATATACAACGACCTTGTTGTATAAATATCATTAAAAACGAGAAATTAAAAGAATTAGAACGAAAAACTCCCCTGCTATTTGCTCGGCATGATTCTCCATGTTGCGTTTATGAGCAAGATTGTGTGTTGTAAATGCGTTTGAATACCAGCATGACTACAACACACATAGAATTCCAGAATATAAGCATTCCACCAAATTCATCTTTTTGTTCACAAGGTCCTGTTTAAAATATATATAAAACAATTGCAAATTCTATCTTCGGGTATTCGGTTGGTTAGAGAAAATAAAAACCTAAAACTGTACAGGAAGTTGATATGCTGTATCCATAAACCAGGATACGCCGTATTGAGACCTGTAAAAAGTATCTGAATACGGGTCAGTCGTCTAATACGCTGTATTCATTTAATGAATATGCCGTATAGACTGAACTGACAATAAAGTTTTTTAAAAAAGGAAAATTAAAGACTGGGTAACGTCTAGATAGTATTCATTGAGGTTGGATACGCCGTATTGGCAGTCTGGAAAGACAAATTCGATAAAAATTAAAATACATTCCGGGTTGTCTCCCGGCAAGCACTTATGTTTACAGCAAAGTCTTTAAGTTAGACTTGTCTTCAGCTTCTTCACTTGGTCCTTGAAACGAACCACCCCTCGTCCATATTGGTGAAGATATCCTGGTAGGCGTGAGACGCATCTTCTTCGGTTCTCATCCAATCATCGTACCGACATTCTTTGATAGCAACAAACTCTTCCACTGGTCCAAATGAGTACTTGATCGCCTCAAACCTTTCAATTTTGCACGTTGGCATAATCTCATAAGGAATCCTAAGCAATTCGCACCTTCCTTCTTTGTATTGCTCTTCTTCCTCACTAGCATAGTCAGGTGCATTGTTTGGGACCAAATGGTCATCAAAGTCGCCGACGCCATAATCGTTCATTGGTTCCCTTTCATCTTTAATTGTCTATTCATTTCTTTTTCCTGCATGACAATTAAATATTCTAGAAATATCAAGATAAGGGTTTATAGTTAGCATTGGTTCCTATGTGATTAGCATGCTCGAAATCCCCCCACTCGACATCAAATTAGAAAGGGTCTTGAGATTCTTCAAATTTGGCCTTTTTCATTAAGGCTTTATCCTTTAATTCCCCATCCTCAAGTCCCTTATACATAATCTTGGAAGTATACCATATTGTCATTCTTCCTGGTAGGTCTCCTCCGTCACAATATCCATCGTCATTTAAATTACAAGTGGGCTACTCCACATGTCCATTTTTAAAGTGAAACGGTACGCAATAGTGGTTAAATATTTCACAAGGTATTCCATTCTCCAACCATGCTTCTTTAGGAACCCATGGCATGACTTCATTCCATTCATGGATCCATGCATTTTTGTATTCTTCATATGTTTGAACCCATGAATATCATGAGTAAGCAAATCCGTATCAATCTTAAGGAGATAACTGAACTTATTGAATGCCTCGCACAGAGGTGTTTCGAAGTCAAATATGTTAGTTTCGATCCTAAAGATTTTAGCAATTTCATCTTCTTCATTTACGTATGTTTCTCCAAGATCAGAAAGCTCATTGTCAGCAAGTACCTCTTCATCATCCCTGTTAATACAAATAAACTGATAAAAACGTTTATTTTATTTTATGATCTTTTCATGTTTTGTTGATAACAATTAGTAAAATCTATATGAAAGTAAAATACTAAAGTTGTTAATTTTCCATCTTTGCCATTACTTTGAATTACAAATAAAATATGCAAACCATTATTTACATCATGTATAACATCATCATTTGCAGCATATCTTAGGGTAATCTTACAAGATTACACATGATCTCTCAAGATTTTGCAAATCAAAATTCGAATTGTGTTACTGTGCACCGGTTTTGTTCTGCAACAGAACTGGCAGAACCGG
>BQNB010092349.1:0-26641 GCA_026074375.1 Tanacetum coccineum | reverse complement strand
CAAAGATTCGTGAACGCTTAGTATAAAAGTTAAGGAACAAGCTAGAGCTCAACACGCTCGATCGGGTCAAAATTTATTCTTATTCTACCAAGCAGGAAAGTCAAAATTGTGACAAAACACTTATTTTGTTTTTGAAAATTTATAAATTTTTTTCATTTTTTTGGCATTTTGGTGTTAAATACGGGATTACGTGAAAACAACGACTGCAGGCACAATCAAATCGAAGATCCCCCATACTAGAACAAAACATTGTCCTCAATGTTTTAAAGGGTACCTACGCAAATCTAAGGTCGTTTATTAAGTATGCCAAAAGAAAAACGTTAGTCGATAAGATTAGGATATTGGGATTCCTAAAATGAAGCTGAGGATGTAAAGCTCGAGTGAGTGAAGGACAAAACCGCGAGCACGAGAGGCTTCAAAATCCGAGAAATCTTGGACATTCATTACAAAAACACAAGCAAACAAGAATGGTAGAGGCGAGCCTCATCACAACAAAAAAACAATTATTCATTACTACAATACTACAACTAGGATAAGCATGGGTTGCCTCCCACGAAGCGCTTGTTTAAGGTCACTAAGCTTGACCCATTCCCCGAATTCATTGGTCCTTAGGGAAGGTTTGGAGATCTGGGACAACTATGGGTGGTATGTCCTCTCCAAAGTAGTGCTTAAGTCGATGACCATTCACCTTGAAATTTGGCCCAGAGGTTTGAGATAACTCGACGGTGCCATAAGGAAAAACCTAGGTAATGGTGAATGGTCTAGACCAACGGGATTTTAGTTTTCCCGAGAAGAGCTTCAATCTAGAATTAAAGAGAAGGACTCGGTCACCAACGTTGAAAACGCGGTTTTTGATCTTGGAGTCATGAATTCTTTTTGTTTTCTCTTTGTAGATCAAAGAGTTCTCGTAGGCTTGATCACGAAGTTCGTTTAATTCAGTGAGTTGAACTTTTCGGTGATCACCCGTGGTCTTAAGGTCAAAGTTTGCATGTTTTAAGGCCCAATAAGCTTTGTGCTCGAGCTCGATCGGTGGATGACATGCCTTTCCGTACACGAGCTTGTAAGGAGTGCACCCGATGGGTGTTTTGTAAGCGGTACGGAAGGCCCAAAGCGCATCATCTAATTTATCCGACCAAGAGGCACGGTTCTCGCCTAAGGCCCTTTCAAGAATTCGTTTCAAGCCACGATTAGAAACCTCAACATGCCCACTTGTTTGAGGGTGATACACGGTAGAGAGACGGTGAGTAATACCGCATTTAAGCATGACCCTTGCAAACTGGTCATTGCAAAAATGGGTACTGCGATCACTAATGATGGCACGAGGGGTCCTAAATCGGGCGAAGAGAGATTTTAAGAATTTGCAAACAACTCGGGCGTCATTGGTTGGGAGCGCTTTCGCTTCAACCCATTTCAACAAGTAATCGACCGCCACGAGTATATACTTGTTCCCTCTTGAAGACGGGAACGACCCCATGAAATCGATACCCCACACACCAAAGATCTCGCAAACTTGGATTGAATTTTTTGGCATTTCATCACGTTGCGAGATTTTTCCCTGACGTTGACAAAAGTCACAAGATTTGACTAAGTCATGGGCATCACGATAGATTGTGGGCCAATAGAAACCAGAGTCAAACACCTTTTTGGTGGTGTAGTTCGGGCCATGATGTCCCTCGGTGGGTCCATTGTGGCAAGCCTTAAGAATATCAATGGCTTCTTGGCCGTGAACACACCGCTGGATGACTTGATCCGCACAAATTTTGAACAAATAGGGGTCGTCCCAAAAGTAGTGCTTAACATCTTTGAAAAACTTGTTCTTTTGCTGGGACGAGATCCCTTTAACAATGAAATTCCCCACGTGGTAATTTGCAAAATCTGTAAACTACGAGGTACTTGAGTCACCATGAAAAGTCACCATATTAAGTGTCTCGAGAGGAAACATGTCATTTATCTCCTTTGGGTCGAGCACATTTTCATAAGGATTTTCTAATCGGGAAAGATGATCGGCCACGAGATTCTCGGCTCCTTTTGTGTCAATTACTTTGAATTTGAACTCTTGAAGGAGGAGAACCTAACGGAGCAATCTCGCATTGGAATCTTTTTTAGCAAAGAGATATTTGAGGGCGGAGTGATCCATATACACAGTGCTTTTGTTTAAGATGAGGTAAGACCGGAATTTTTCGAAGGCGTACACCACGGCTAACATTTCTTTCTTCGTCGTGGTGTAATGCGATTCCGCCTCGGTCATTGTTTTACTAGCATAGTGTATAGGCTGGAAATGCTTTGTTTTTCGTTGCCCCAAGACTGCACCTATAGCATAATCGCTTGCATCGCACATTAGCTCAAAAGGTAGGTCCCAATCGGGGGCAACTAAGATTGGTGCTTCGGTTGATTTTTTCTTAAGTGTTTGAAAGGCTTCAATACACTCCTAGGAGAAGAAAAACGGAGTATCTTTTTCGAGAAGTCGGGTCATCGGCCGGGCTATTTTTTAGAAATCTTGAATAAATCTACGATAAAACCCGGCGTGACCAAGAAAACTCCTAATTCCTTTAACGGTGGTGGGATGAGGTAGTTTAGCAATAACATCAACTTTCGCTTTATCAACCTCAATCCCGTTCTTGGAAATCTTATGGGCAAGTACAATTCCTTCCTTGACCATGAAATGACTTTTCTCATAATTTTGACAAAGATTGGTGTCTTCACATCGTTTAAGCATCTTGTCCAAATGGGAGAGGCAAGTTTCGAATGAATTCCCAAAGACCGAGAAGTCGTCCATAAAGACTTCCATCGTTTTCTTGATCATATCAAGAAAGATAGCCATCATACAGCTTTGGAACGTGCCTGGTGCATTACATAACCCAAAAGGCATGCGACGATAGGCGAACATTCCATAAGGACACGTGAATGTGGTCTTTTCTTGATCTTTAGGATCGATGGGAATTTGAAAGTAACCCGAGAAACCATCGAGAAAACAATAATATTCGTTTCTCGCTAATCTCTCGAGCATTTGATCCATGAACGGTAATGGAAAATGGACTTTACTAGTGGCTTCATTTAACTTATAGTAGTCAATGCATACACGCCACCCCATAACCAATCGAGTCGGAATCAATTCATTTTCATCATTTTCAACAACGGTAAAGCCACCTTTTTTCGGCACGCAATGTACGGGGCTTACCCAAGGACTATCCGAGATCGGGTAGATTAATCCGGTGTCAAGAAGTTTTTCAACCTCCTTTTTGATGACATCGTGGATTTTTGGATTCACCCGTCTTTGATGTTGGACCGCCGGTTTGAAGTCATCCTCCATAAGAATCTTATGGGTATAAAATTCCGGGTTAATACCCTTAATGTCGGAGAGTTTCTAAGCGATGGCTCTCTTGTACGACTTCAAAACCTTTATAAGAGAGGTTTTCTACTCATCTCTCAAGTTTTTAGCAATTATGACGGGCAACTTGTCGTCACCTTCCAAAAATGCGTACTCAAGATGAGGCGGTAAGTCCTTGAGTTCGACCTCGGGAGGTTCATCAATGGAAGATTTTTCATTTTTAGGTTCAACAATTTTAAGTTCTTTTTGAATTTTAGGCAAATACATTCCTTGAGTGGGAGGGGGTAATGATGGATCATCATTAAGAAATGCTTCAAGAAGAAGAATGTCCCCCTCCGAGTCGTAATAAGAGGCATCAACTTTCGGTGAAGTTGGATCATCTTCAAGAGTGAGGAAAGCATCGACTTCCTTAAGAAGAAAATCACTATCCCCGAAGGGAGTAAGGGTGAGAGAAGATGTAGAAACGATCGGGTCATAATAAGTAGTGGGATTACCACTCGCAATCACATCAGAGAAACCGAGAACTTCTTGAGAATACTCCTCACAAGCCATATCAATGACGTCGATTCGGTTCGCCATCATATCATTATAATTAGCCTAGTATCTAGAAGTTTGATCAAGATTGAAAGTAACGGCCTTATTGCCGACACGAAGAGTTAATTCACATTCGTAAACATCAATCAAGGCACGTCCGGTCTTTAAGAAGGATCTCTCGAGAATTAGGGGAACTCGGTGATCGACATCAAAGTCAACGACTATAAAGTCGGCTAGGAAATGGAACACACTAACTTTTACGGAGACATCTTCGGCGATACCGATTGGTCGGGAAATTGACCGGTCTGCAAGTTCGAGAGTCATGCAAGTCGGAGTAAGTTCCGGAAGAGAAAGTTTTTTCCACACGGACAATGGCATGAGATTAATGCTAGCGCCAAGATCGGCCAAGGCTAAGCACTCATACATTCTGGGAAAATCACACGGTATGAGGAATTTGCCGGGGTCTCTATGTTTTTCGGGTAACTTGTTGAGGATAACCGCTGAACAATTCTCATTTAAAGGTGTTCTAGCCTTTCACTTAATTTTTCTTTGTTTCCAATTAAAACTTTAAGAGTCGAGGCAAATTTTGGCATAAGAATCAAAGCGTCCGCGAAGCTAATTTCGAAACTCATATCTTGAAAGATTTGGTAGAATTTCTCAATTTGGTTGTTAGCTTTTTGGCGGCTCCTTTCATCATTTCTTCTCGATGGATATGGAATTGACAGTTTCGGGTTAGGCATCGGAGCACTAACCAAAGCAACAACGGGCTCGGAGATTGGTACATGATTTTCAACATGGACAACCGGATGTTGGAAGGACAGTTTTGGTACGTTTGCGTTATTAGTAGGAGGCACCGTGTCCTTTGTCACCTCGGTTTCACGTTCCACTACTTTAGGAGTAGAAGAAGAAGTAGTAGGAATCGTGGGTCCTTGATAAGCAACACCACTTCGGGTGGTGATACCTTTCAAATCTTCCTTCGGGTTAGTAACGGTGTTACTCAGAAGTGTTCCTGAACCCGAAGTAGAAGCGGTATTCATTTTCATGAATTGACCAAACATATTTTTAAGCTCAAGATTGGAATTTGTCAATGAGGTCATATTTGTTTGCATGTTTTTCAAAATGGCATCATTTGCCTTCATGTAGTTTAAGAATTCGGCATTCGTTACACCTTGTGGTTGAGGAATCGGGGCTTGATGAACCGGAGCTTGGTAACCCGGGGCTTGATAAGCCGGTGCTTGATAAGATGGAGGTGGGTTTTGAACATGGCTAGCTCCTTGGAAGAATTGGTTTCGACCTTGGTTGTTTCCTTGGTGATTGTTTCCTTGATTCCTATTTTGGTAGTTTTGATTTTGATTGCTTCGGTTTTGGTTTTGATTTTGATTCACATTAAAACCCGGTGGTCCGAGATAATTGTCTGAATGATAGCTAAGCAAATTACGGTTACCTTGAGGTTGGTAAGAATTACCACCTTGATTATAGGCTCCCGCAGCATATACGTTCTGAGTTTGGCCATCGGTGGGCTGGACAATTTATTGTAAGAATGCTAGGACCACACAAGTTTCAACAACTCGGTGTTCGAAAATTAACTTGTTGGTTTGTTGAAGCATTTTTATTAATTTCTTGTTGATTTCGCATTTTCAAAGCTTAAGGGCTGCTATTTCGGATTAGAAGAAGTGGTAGAACTCGATGACTCATTCCGTTGAGCGGAAGTATCCCAATCATTGTGATGGGCGGTCATATTCTCGATTAGATCATAGCACTCTTCGGGTCGCCTTTTCATAAGGTACCTACGGACAGGCATGATTGATTGGTATCACGTTGTTTAAAAGTTAACCCGTTATAGGAAAGTATCTATTTGATGTTACGGGGGTAACATGTTGTGGTCTAGGAAAAGTCGATCATTGAAAGCTATAACGTTCTCATGCTTCGAAAATAAGACTCTCATCAGGTTCTTGACGGAAATTGTGTATCATTCTCAACTTGGTCACCATAGAAGGTTGGGAGTATTTCCGAGATGAATTGTGTTACCATTTGGTAAAGGTGGTGATAGATATTCCTTGGCAAAACGATTCAAACCATTTTGGCGGCACGATGTTGCAAGGAGTAAGGAAGGTTATAGACGAGGGCCGTCATCGAGACCCCATTCCGTCTTACTGTTGGGTGACATGCAAAAATTTGTCAAGATGCTTGTTCGCATCATCACCCGGTCCACGAAATGGACACGAATTTTAAACTTGTTGAATCATGTCATTCTTAAGTCTGAAATTCGTTGCTTGAATTGCAATCGGGGCAATTGGTCCACCCCGACCATTCAAAGATGGTTGGCACAACTCCTCCATAGTACGGAGGTCGGGAACGGGTAAACCGGCTCCCGCGGGAGGTGGTCCGTCATCACCGTTTCCGTTAGCGGCCATATTGATTTCTTCAAAATTGTTCAAAAGATTAGGATCAACGCGAGTTCTTCTTCGAATTGTACGTTCGGGATCTTCAAGAGGTGGAAAGAGATTCCTAGTCGAAGATCGAGTGCTCATGCACTAAAAAGAAATTTAAAAAGAGAAATTATACTAATTGATTTTTTTGGCTTTTTTGTTTTAACAACTTGATTCCACAATAGATTTATTGGTAATAACGGACAGTGAGATTAGATACTTAACCTAATAATCAACAAGCTTCACGGTAGCTCTCTAAAAGAAAAACGCACAAAGGAGCGGAGGAGTAGGAAAGCGCGAAGCTATTAAAAACCTTTCTCCTTTAGGGTCGTAGTTCCTTGGAACAACCCTCCTTATACCCCTCTTTGAGTTTGTTTATCTTTCAAAGGTGAACCGTACCTCGCAAGTGACACAAAAGGTAAGTTTTTGAATCTTTGGTTCGGGAACTTATTAATGATAATACTTCAGTTGAAAGTATTATATTGATGGTGAATTTTTTTTTATTTTTTTTTGGATAATGTTTTTATATTTTTGGTTTTTCTTTGTTTTATATATACTAAAAAGAAATAAAAAATATTTTTGTATTTTTTATATTTTATAACAAACAAAATAACTTCACAAGGAAGGATCTACGAAGCACAAATTGTCAAACGGAACAACAATCGTATGCACTCTTCCCCGGCAGCGACGCCAAAAATTGATTAACTCTTTGAAACTATCCCTTTAAATATATATAAATATAAATAATTATATATATATATATAATAAGGATAATTATCAAAAAATCTCAATGTAGAAACCGGGAAGTATGTGATTCTCGGGTTGTTTTTCCCCAACGAGGAGTGAATTGGAAAGTCAAGAGTCGGTTTGATATTTGATGTTTGAATGTGAAAAGATTTTGATTTGATTTTTAAATCTACGAGAAAATTAATGCAATCTACACTAAAAGCAATTAAGGCAACACAAATTTAAACTAAAAACGAAAAACGAGAATCCTAAAAACGCGTCTGAATATCAACTAAGTCAAAATAAAACCTCACACAAGAAATTTTTGCATGTAAATGACAAAAGAATTTTTAAAAAAAAGATTTATATTTTTTTTGACTTTTTTATAATTTTTTATGAATTAAAAACCTATTTAATCTATTTAAAACTTTAGAAAACAACAAATTAATCCTTAAAAATTTCAAGAAATGATTTTCTACTTTAGAAAAGTCTAAAATGTGATAAAAACTAAGAAAAATATTTTTCACTACTTTTTATAATTAAAAACTAATTTCTAGATTTAATTTAAAAAGCTAAAAATTAAAATTAAAATCTAAAAGTGATAAAAATAATTTTAAAGCTTGTAAACCTAAAAATATTTATTCTAAATCTAAAAACTATTTTTTTGAATTAATTTTCTATTTTTAAATGAGTTTTTAAAAATTTAATCTACGAAAAATAAAGAAAAATAGCAGATAAGGTGGGAAAAATCTGAAAAATTCTACAAAAGTCTTAAAAGTTATAAGGTATGCAAGAAAAATAAGCTGGATCACACAGCTTAACCAATAAGCTTAGAAAAGCTCTAAATAAGCTACGAATTGCTATAACAAAGAAGAGCTCAAAAAGATGATACAGGTATAAAATTTGCAAAGTCCAACGGATAAGACCCAAGGGAACGAGTGGTAGCGGGTGTTGGTGTTAAATGCGTTGGTTGAGTTTATAGAGGTCCAGGGTTCGAGCTTTGTGCTCACCTTGGACTTCCAAACTCCCAATGCGTTTTTCTTTTTGCAAATTTTTTACCAGCTTATAAATAAGCTGTAAATGGACAACTTTAATGTAAACAAAAATATTTAGAACACAAAAATAAGCATGAAATAAGCAAGTTAAAAAGACAAAAATGCTTTTTGTCTTTTACACTAAGTGCTAAAATGCTAAACTGTTGGACTTTTTTTTTATCACAAATAAGCAAAGGGAAACTCAAAATAAGCTAAAACAGATAACTAACTATACCTAATAAGCACTTAAGGACAAAAATAAGCTAACAGAATAAGCTTAAACTAAGCTAAATGACAGAAGTGCAAAAAATGACTTTTATACTTAGAATTTTAAGCTAAAAATCCTAATAAGCTCAAATAAGCTACTCTATAAACTAACTAAGCTACTTTCTATTCTAATACTCCTAATAAGCAACTAGCAATAAAAATAAGCAGAGAAAACAAACAAATAAGCACAAATAAGGCAATTAAGCACTTAAGCAAAATATCAATGAAAACAGCCTAAGAAGGAACTTTTAGGCTTAAAAATAAGCTACTTAATGGATCTTTATGACTATAAGGCCTATACCACCAAAAAGCTTAAACAATAAGCTACAATAACCATCAAATAAATTAGAGTTTGAAACAAAGGTAAACCAAGAAAAATGCTTATGAAAAAGCTACACACTCAGATTTTAACACTTAGAAAAAAATTTCAAATCTTTACAAACCTCTACTTTTAGGCTTAAAAATAAGCAAACAATCAGAACCTTATGAACATAGGACCCATAAACAAATAGAGTTTTAACCTCAAAGAACTCATATCATCTTTCAAAAACCAGTTTGAAATTCAGGTTAAGCCAGAATAAGAAATTGAAAAAGCTATTTTTCAAAGTTTCCCTACACTTGGTGAAATTTAACAACTTTTGACAAAAACAAATGCAGTAATTCCAGGCCTATTTCTAAGTTGTTTTAAGACTTGAACAACACAAAACTTCATAAAAACCACAAGTTTCAAAGACTTAATCATTCAATTGATTAAATGAGCTTATGAGTTCACATATTTACACATCAAGTTTTATAAACTAAGATTTTGAGTTTAAACACTTAAAAGCTTAAACTAACTAACTTTTAGGACTAATATAAGCTAAGCTAAACTAACTCAAGAGTCAAAACTCATTTTTGACCCATTTTCACCCACATACTTAGTTAAACCAAACACCCCTTTAAACAATGACTACCACAATTTTAAACTGATAGAATGATTTTAAGCTAAAGTACCTTAAAGACCAGATTATAAATAAGCTATTAAGACAATATTGAGCAAGTTTAAATAACCAATAAGCACTCTAATAAGCTAGAACCAATTATGCTACTCAACAAGCTTTTTTAAGACAGATTTTAAACAAATGATTTCTAAACTACAATAAGGCATACATAAGCAATAAACAACATTAATAAGCATAAGCAAGCAAATAAAAATAGACAATAAGCACCAATAAGCAGTAGAATAGTAAATAAGCTAGAAATGGAAAAATAGAAACTTACAAAGGCTCTTGCTCAAATCAGGGTAAACAAAAGGATCTACAAGCTCTAGCTTGTCAAAGATAAGCTAGTAAGAGTCCATAAGCCCATCCCTTTTTGGCTTATCATCCAAAAATAGCTGAGGTAATTTTGGGTGGAATTGTTTTTGTTGAATTATGCTTAAAGACTTAACAACTTAATGTGCCTTGTAAAAACAGTATATAAGAGAGCTTATGTGAGCTTGTAAAATACTTTTGATGAATTTTGAACATAATATTAAAGAAAATAGTTTATAAGCTAAAATTGAAATTTCATTAATTCTTAAAAGCAGATTACAATAATTGAAAATTACTACTTAAGCTGAAAAATTACTAACTAGGTTAAAAAAACTACATGCCTCAAGGCTTACAATTGAGTCCTGTTTATATAAAAGCTAAGAAGATTCTAGGTCTTCACTTGATGTGTGCTTCTTCACTGAGTGCTTCATAAGGGTGTGTTTGTTATGTGAGGTAAGTCCCAAAGTCATCATAGCCATCCATCTTGCTTTGTGCCCAAGTCAATTAATCTCAACCCTTAAATATTTGTCTTGTTCTAATGACGAATGGGTTTTGAGAGGATTGCCAACGTGGCATTGACCTATGTGAAGTGAGGTTTGTATGAGGGTGATGTTTTTGTTGTCTAGTTGCAGGGTGCAGAGGTAGGAGAAACGTGAATAGTAATTTGGCGCCATTTTTGCTTTTTTAACTTTATCCCTGTTTTGGTGATAAACAAGGTAAGAGTTTGGAGAATTGGCAACTTTAGTCCCTCAACTTGAATGTTACTATTACACGTATGGTCCTTTGTGGTGATATACTTTGGGTACTTGGCAACATTAGCCCTTGAAGGTGTAAGGAGGGTTTACACAGTTAGTCCTTGGAAGACTTAACTGAATTAAAAGTTAAAGGGTATTGGGCTAATGTTGGGGCGGTTATGGAATAAAAGGGATTGGGCCCTAAATGGTTTAATGACCATTTAAATCTTCATGTATTACCTTAACGGGCTGACCCGGCCCATTAGATAGGTACGGGTAGGCCCATTAAGTAATTCTTTGGGTTTGGATCCGTCTTTGACTTTGACTTTTGCAGGGTTGACTTTGACTTTGTCTTTTTGACTTCTCACGGTCTTTCTGTTCTCGTGATCGGTTTTATCGTTTTGGCTTCGATTTTGTCCTTTTCTTGGATATCCGTTACCTGCATAACACAAATGCAAAACATACAAATACAATGTATTTTTGGTACGTTTTTAGTCATTTAAGTCCGTTTTTAATGGAAAATGGTATGTGTAATTAAGCACATACCAATATGCCCGAGGATGTCAAAGTACCCTTGATCCTCGGAAGACTATTTTTGTCTACCGCCCATGCTAAGATTAATGTTTACAAAAGAAAGATTACTTTGAGAGTTGGGGAAGAAAAGATTATTTTCAAAAGTGTTAAACCTGCTATTAGTATAATTAAGAGGGTCTATATGCTAAGTTTGAGAGAAAGAATAAAGCTTGATTTAGAAGTGATATGTGTGAAAACACATATCATTTTTATATCAAAAATATCCTATAAAAGACAAAATTATGCTTAAAATGCTTGTATATTGCTTGTTTTGTCTTTGTAATTGTGTAGGTACGGATATTGCAAAATTTACAAGAAAACGGTCAAAGCCAGACAAACACGGACACGGGAATGGAATTAAATGTGCAAAATCCGGGAGAATGCTATCATGGTCAACAGTGGTCAACCACAAAAAGACAAAACCAAAAAATACCAAATCAGTCCCTCAAAATTAAACAAATTTTCAAAAATGGTCCCCTAAACCCTAACGGTGTTAACTCTCTAAATTATAATGAGTTAACACCCGTTAACTCTTATGTATAAACCCAAACCCACAACACCCGGCCCAAACCCATTTTTCTTTACATAAGCCCAAGTCAAACAAATCTTTTACCGTGGTCAAATTAAATCAAAACGCACCTTTATGAAAAGTAAAAAAATAAGAGGGAAAAGAAGTTGTTACTGTTCATCATCCCCTTCATTTAACCACTCACTCAAATCAAGGGGTAAATAGCAATTGACAGCATGGCAGCATAATTCAAGCATCAAAGGACAACATGGCAGAGTTATACGTCACCAAGGCTTCTCATTGGTGGAAACCCACAAGAAGGGACATGGCGGCATTGAAAGAAGCACATAGAGAAATGGATTTTTGCACTAAAAGACTCACAAAAGAAGCACAAGGTCTGACACACGGAATGCCACGCTGGAATCCGTGTGCTCACCCCATTTAATCCAACGGTGTAAATCAAGGATCCAATGATTGGTGATATATGAAGGGTAGAGATCAAGACTAAGAGGAGCGGGCTATATTCCTAGAAGCTTCTCTTACAGGCTATAAATAGCCCTCACAATCACATACACACACACTATCGAGTTTGAAGCTTTTACATTTTTTAGTTAAATTGTAATTTTAGTTTTTTTAAATCCTTAGCTTATGTAATTTTCTCTTTTAACTTAATTTAATTAGATTTTCAATTTATCTTGTAATCAATTTTCAAGTTAATGAAATTTAGTGTTCTGTTAGATATGAGTAAAAGACTCGGTCACCCCGTATATTTATTGGTTATAATAGTTCATAGTTTAATAGTTAATCGTATGTCTTTCGGTTTTAAGCCGGGTACTAATACCCGGTATTTTGTAAAAACTATATAAGCCTCTTCCAACTTTGGAAGAGGCAAGCTAGTCAATTTCATTTTCACTTTAAACACATACACTCTCTCTCGAAAATATCTCTCTATGTGTTTCTCTCTTTAGAAACTAGCCCAACTCAAGAATCATCACCCGTGTCATGAAATAAACGATCCTACAATTGGTATCAGAGCCTCGGTGGATCCGTGATTGATTCGTGTGGTTAAACCAGCTCAGATTCGTGCTCATTTTGAACCAAAAACACCCCACGGCTCAAAAATATTTTTAGCTCAAGTGGTTACTTAATCGTGTTGTTTTTCTTGTTCTACTTGCTAAGGAAGTAGTATTGTTGCTATTACAAGTGATTAACAAGGCTCAAGATCGAAAACAAACTATAAGGTTCGGATTATTACTTATGTTCTAAGTGGAGAGTTGCGTCATTTTGGAAGATCCACAAAGATATTTATGTTATTGTGTGTTTAATCTTCACTTAGACACCGAGTACTACATATTTTAGCTATGATCCGTGCTTAATAAGCTCATTGGAAGTATTTTTGAAAAATTCGTCCCTAGTGTTCATCATGGCGGTTTGGTGAAGTAGGGGACATAGATCTACGTTTTTAGGAAAAGTTAGACGGCGAGTTGACCCAGTAAAAGGCGAGTTGCCTTATTTAATTAAGAAAATGGGCGGCGGTTTGCTATTTGGTGGCGAGTTGCCAAAAACAGTGGCGGTTTGCCTTTCTTATGGCGAGTTGGTTGATTTGGCGGCGGGTTAACATGTTGTGTGGTGAGTTGATTATTATATTGAACAAAAAGAAACGTCATAATGCCCAAAATTCAAAGAACACTGACGGTTTGATTAATTTAAAAGACGGCTAGTTGCCAAAGGTCAAGGCGGTTTGCTAAAGTAATTTTCGCGCAGCGGTTGAATAAAAAATCAACGGCGGTTGTGTTAGTTAGTTACACGGCGGTTTGACGTTATGTTAATTAGGCAGCGAGTTGGTTCAGTTTAGGCGGCGGTTTGCTCATTTGTAGTGGCGGTTTGATTAAAATAATAAGCAGCGGTTTGGTTAATCTATAGGCGGCGGTTTGCTTAATTGATAGGCGGCGGTTTGCTTGTTTTTAGCGGCGATTTGATTTCACTTAAAAAAAATTAAGTAATTTGTAATCTTTTTTCTATAGCCTTTTTAACTTATTTTTACATCAAATTCAAATTTTGGTAATAGGCTAAAAAAAATTTTGGTCGACACCTTTTTAGCGACACTTTTTGGCGGGAAAAATTAAGTAAAATATAATTTTTTTCTTTAGCCTTTTTAGCTTATTTTTACACCAAATTTAGATTTTGGTAATAGGGTAATTTTTTTTTTCATAATCCAACTGTGCCAAATTCCAAACAAATCATCAAACCATAAACCAAATCCAAAACCATCAGCAAGGACTTAAACTGCATTATTCAAACAACAAACGAACATTAACATCAAACGATCATTCATTTACGGTTTTCTAGTGATTTTGTAAAATCCTGTTAAATTATTTATCGGTTTAAATCTTAGACTTGTAAAATCCCGTAATCGGTAAATCAAGATGTCTAATATGTATGAAGATCCAATCTACGATGAAGTCGGGACATCATATGACTCGAATATTCCATCTGAGGTACAAGATCATGATTACTATTCAGATAATGTGGATGAGTATCATCAAGTACACGAGACGCAAAGCAATGTGCAACACAACTACGTTGTTGACTCTGATGCTGACTATACGAGTGATAGTAATATTATTCCGTATGATCAGTATGTGGAAGACAACGAAGAACATGTTGTACAAAGTAATGTATCTTCTGTACGAAATGATGCATTGATGTCAATTCTCGATGAAATGCATGAACAGGGTGTCCAAAGTATGTCAGTAAATAAGCAGGATAAAGTAGGTAATGACTCAGTGACTTCTGAACTTGCGAGATATAAGGAACTGGTCGGGGTGTATGAACAACGGGCTAAGTTTGAATTAACTGATAGAGAACGAAAGATTGATGAACAAATGAGAATAATTATCTCTGACCGAAATAGAAAAGAAACTTCTTTAAAATCGGAACTTCATTCGGCACAAATTTGGCAATTCGTTCTAAACCCTTCAACCTATACATAAGACGATGAGGGAAGAAGCGAACATATTTGAAAAAGAATTTTAAACAAAAAGAAACCAAATTTCTGAAGAGTTTTTAGACATAAAAAGGCTAAAAGAAAAGGTTGCAAAGTCTAGATTATACAAACAAGAACGTCCTGTTCAAATGGGTTCACATGTTATGTAAACCAAAATCGTTTTATGATGAAATAAAAAAGGTGGCAATAGGCTACAAAAATCCCTTATGTCTCACCCGTGCAAAGCAAGTTCAGTCTGCCCTCTATAATGGTAATGAAATAGTCAGGACCAATCATGCACCTGCTGTTGTGCATGACTCAGAGGACACCCTAGAGATAGCTGAGATAACTAGGAAAAGAATGCTTGAAAAGGTGAAAAGCCCCCTCTGTGTTGAACATAAAGTTAAGTTTGCACCCCCAGACTACTCGAAAGAGAACTATCTTGCAATCTTTGCTCCACAAAGAGATTTGACCCCTGAACAGATATTTTGGTCCAAAGACGAAAATGACAGGAAAAAGGCTGAGACCTCAGTTCCTAAACCACTGTCAACACCGACTGTGTATCCACCCAATACACCAGTCAAGCTTGTCCCAAAGAAAAAAGGGGGGAAGTTCTTCACTAAAAGTCAATGAAGATTAATCTTTATGTAGCACAACCACTTTTTACCGGAATTGACAACACTTGCAAAATGAGAATCACCCCAACAGGTGTTACAGAAGGGGAAAGAGGTTTTGAGCAAACAAAAAGATGTTACCTCACTGAAGTTATTCCATTTTTCAAAACTCTTAAAGAACACTTTGCAGGAGTTCAAACGGCCCTCTTTAAAGAAGTTAAAGTAATGGAAGAAATTTTTGATCAAATGAATGACGAAGTGGACCAGAATACTGTAGACAAGCAATGTGCTGAAATTGTAAAGAAAAACCTTCTCATTGAAAATGAGAATCTGATTGCTAATTGTTTGTCGAATCAACTGTTGTATGATGTGAAAAATCACGTTGACAAGATCATGAAGCTGAGATACCTAAAAAGATCAATAATGAGTCAAAACATATTTCAAAACTTGAAAGGGAATACCTAAATTTGCAATTAAAGTATCAACATCTTCAAGAAAGTTTTGATAATAACAAATCACAAACATCACAGGAAGCTCCTGATTTTAACTCATTCTTTAAGATCAAGAATCTCGAACATCAGATTCAAGAAAAAGACAACGTGATTAGAGACTTGAAAGTTCTAGTCTCTAATGTGAATGACAGAAGTTGTGAAACTTATAATGCTAAAGATGGTCACAACTCTTAATGTAACCAAATGAATGTAGTTAGAGTAGAACTAGAAAAGGTCAAACAGCATTACGAAGGAATTGTATGACCCATTAAGATTACGCGGCTCACCACTATGAACAGACATCTACCATGGTTAAATGAAATTAAGAGATCAAAAGGCTCAATTAAAAGCAAAAGTGTGTCTTGTGTCACTAGTGACTCTTCAAACAAATGTTCTTGGGTCCCTGGCATGTATACCCATTGATGTTAAACCCAACCTCCCTCCCCATAAGAACAATAGGAGTGCTCGATTTAAACTCTATCAAAACATCATAAAAGAGAGTGAAGAAACAAGTAGGAAATTGTATAGGAGCTAATTAGTTAAACCACTAGATATGCACTTAACTATGCTTGTCCAATACACTAAGCTATCTCTAGGAATTGTTTAGAAAATTGTGATTGGAACTTGCCCAAAAAGTTTTAATGAAAGAGATAACAAGGCTCCCTCTACCCCTTTAACTAGGAAAAAGAAAGTTACTTTTAATGATAAACTAGAAACATCAACTAGTAACACACAGAAACATGTAGTGCGACAAAAAGTTCAATAGTCTAATGTCTCTGTGATCCCTTCTACAAGAGTAAGTAGTTCCACTGACGCTAAGCAGCTCAAGAAGCCTAAGATTAAACAAAGAAAAAAGATCCTGACTGCTAATAGTGAGATAAATATGAAAGTAGAAGACCATCCTAGGACAAATAAGTTTGTATGGACAAAAGTGAATCGAGTTGAGTCTAGCATTAGCTCTAAGGCATGTTGTAAATAATTCTAAACCAGAAATCTGTTCAAAACGTGTAACAAATGCTTATTTTGCAAACCATACGAAAATTGTTATTAAACCTTTGAGTTCTGTGAATGCAACCCCCACTGTTAAAAATGGCTTGAACAAGGTCAAACAGGTTTGGAAAGTAAAAGGGAAATTGTCTACTAATGGCTTGAACAAAGCCAAGCAGGTTTGGAAAGCAACAGGCAAAGTGTTTGCTAATGTTGGTTATCAATGGAGACCCATAGGAAAAAAATTCACCTTAGGAACACATATTGGTGGGCATCAATGGAGACCTACAGGAAAAATGTTCATCTTAGGAGAACAATGCCCTTTAACTAGGGTTCCTGTGAAATGTACTACTATTTCTGCTAACCAACAGGACCCCAACCAAATTTGGGAATCCGAAATTCCAAACCATCCACACTCGACTGTTTTAAAATGCAGGTCGTACAGATCGTCCTTTGGTATCTGGACTCAGGCTGTTCAAAACATATGATGGGGAATCGTTCAAAGCTCAAGAAGTCTGTGGAAAAGTTCCTCGTGAAAGTCAAATTCAGAAATGATCACTTTGGAGCTATCATGGGTTATGGAGAGTAATGCATTTATATCAAACAATAATGACGTCTGTTCAAATCAGTTTAGGCCTCGTTCTTTATCAAATGGCTCCTGTACGCATCAGTTCAGGACCCGAGCCTATCATGATGACCCCTGGACAACTCAATTCAGGGCTCGCCCCATCGCCTGTCCCTGCAACTACATACATTCCACCAACAGATAAAGATCTGGAGATTTTATTCCAACCGATGTTCGATGAATACTTTGATCAATCTACAAATAGTGAACCAGTCCCTACGGCTACTGTTGTTAACGCTCCAATTGTTTCTACAAATACATCTGTTTCTACAATGATTGCTCAAGATGCACCTTCTATAAGTCATTCACTGTCATCCTCACAAGTGCATCCTCTAGTCTTTCCTCAAGGTGTTGCAGCTGGACCAACTATCGAAGACACCTCAATTACTCAAGCTGACCTTCATCCCTCAGTTAACCCTGTTGCAGGAGAACCTAGTTCTACACAGTCAACATCAGGGGATGTTAGTTTAGCAGAACCCAACCAAGTGAATCAACCACCGGATCATCTCAGAAAATGGACCAAGGATTACCCTCTTGATAATATCGTTGGTAATCCTTCTTGTCCGGTATCCACCAGAAAACAGTTAGCTTCCGATGCTTTGTGGTGCTGTTACCATACCGTACTGTCAAAAGTCGAACCAAAGAACTTCAAAATGGCTGTGAATGAAGATAGCTGGTTTTGAAGCTATACAAGACGAAATTCACAAATTTGATCGACTTAAAGTATGGGAACTAGTACCATGCCCAGACTATGTAATGGTTATTGGTCTCAAGTGGATTTACAAAGTCAAGCTTGATGAGTATGGTGATGTTCTAAAAAACAAAGCTCGGTTAGTAGCAAAGGGATATCGTCAAGAGGAGGGTATTGATTTTGAAGAATCGTTTGCACCCGTTGCACGAATAGAGGCCATCAAAATATTCATTGCCAATGCAGCAACAAAAAATATGATCATCTACCAGATGGATGTCAAAAGTGCTTTTCTGAATGGTAATCTTCAAGAAGAAGTCTTTGTCAGTCAACCTGAAGGATTTGAGGACCCGGATAATCCTACATACGTTTATCGTCTGAAGAAGGCTAAGATGATGACGGCAATCTCAAGCTTGTTGTGTAATTTTTGGTGGAGAAATTTATGGTAAGTTCGTTTTGGAAATGATCAACATGGGTTTGGAATTCTCTTAAGTCCTTTACTTGAAGAATATTAGCAAACCAAGCCACACGGTCATGCTGAGGACAACAACAATGATCAAGCACCGAATGCAGTCCATTCAAGAAGCTGAATTTATCAATCTTTTTGTAACACTGGGTACAAGATTGGGGAGTACTTACCTCACTGCATACATTAATAATACCGGATGTGCATTCAATTTCAACACAAAGTCATGATTAACCGATTGAACCAGAGATTCATCCAAAATAAACAGAGTTCGTTGGAATCCAAACCATTCGTGCCAAGTTCAAACAAGACGACACCTTGCCACAGATCCGAAATGAGTAATGTTACAACTCTCAAACAAGTGATATTGTTGAACCGAAAGAACATTAAGGAGGAAATGGCTATTTTGAATGGATCCGAAGCACTGCAGTATGAACTTACTTCATCGAAAGTTCGATCAGACTAAAAGTCTGGGAACTAGTCACAAAAAAAACATTAGGCAAGATATTAAAAATGCTAAAGGATTTTAGTAGGCAGAACAAGAAGTGATGAAGATTCTACAGACTGTCATTTATCATTCCTTCGCAAACAAAGCAACACTTGTTAGCTAAAGGTAATGCACGAAGAAGTAGAGGTGAAATGGTGATTTTGAAGAATCAAGATATATGCATCCATTAATGGCTCGCTGGATTTGTAGATATCTAGTCTTCGGTAAATTATACGTAGGCATAAACGCAACGAATACATTCAGTCATTTATCCAATCTAACTAAGATAGATACCCGTCCGAATATAGGAACCACCAAGAAATCAACGCTCACAATTCTCTTTAATGCATGATCCGCAACTGAAGGAGGAGGTTTATTTGTTCTCAGCCAGAAGGGTTCGTTGATCCAGATCATCCAAAAAAGTCTACCTTCTGAGGAAAGCTTTGTATGGATTAAAGCAAGTCCAGCCTGGTATGATGAACTATCAAATTTCCTGATGTCCAAAGGCTTTACTAAAGGTACAATTGACCAAACTTTAATCAAGGATAAATACGGGGAGGATATCTAATAGTGCAGATTTACGTTGATAGAACATAGTTTTTGGTCTACAAACCCTAAATATTCAAAAAGATTTGAAAAGTTAATGCACAGTAGATTTGAAATTCTGTTTTAGGACTTCAGAAACCCCAGTCCCCAAAGGAATTTTTTATCAATCAGCCAAGTAACTTAGAAATTCTGAAAAGCCAAAATATGGACAACTACACTCATTGGTACACCATTGCTACTAAACCCAAACTAGATGTTAGATTTGAGTGGAGAACCCCGTAGACCAATCTGATAATCTAGTAAGATCGGTCACTCATTACATGACATCTAGTAGACCAGACTTAGTGCAAGCATATGCATTGTGCCCGTCTATCAGAACGACCCCACAAATCACCTCAAGGAGGTTAAAGAATCTTAAATACCTAAAGGTACCATTAACATGGACTCTGGTATCCAAAGATTTCTGGCTTTGAACTAACAGCCTTTTCAGACGCTGATACATGGCCGGATGCATTATACTCGTAAAAGCTCTCTGGAGGGATACAGTTCCTTGGTGATAAGCAAGTAATTGGATGTCAAGGAAAAAAAAAAAAAAAAAAAAAAAAAAAAGAAAAAAAAAAAAAAAAAAAAAACAAACTACACTGCAATGTTCTTCAGCAGAGGCAGAGTACGTAGCGTTTATCTTGCAAGTAGAGCTCAAGTAATTGGATGAGCCACAGCTACAAATTATGGATTCAACTACAACAAAATACCGTGTACTGCGACTCTCAGTCAGCCATAGCAATACATGCAACCCGACAGCATTCGCGAACAAGCACATCATACTCGGTATCAATTTCATAAAGGAACAGTTTGAAAATGGAATAATTGGAACTATATTTTGTCAGAAGCTGAATACTCAATTACAGACATGTTTACGAAACACCTTCCTGGAGTATCGGTTTAAGTATCTTGTCAGAAGGATTGGTATAATGTTTGACTCTAGCTGATCTGGAGGTTCTGACAATGAGACAGCATGATATCATTATCAAACATCACAGTACATATTATTTGAGAAAAGCAAAATACAGAAAATATTAAAACTTCAAAAAGAAAATACAAACAGAAAAATAGAAATTTTCCAAAAGATTATTCTCGACATGTCTCTTGAATCGATAACATTTACGTGCTTAGAAATGTCCGATAACATTGACACGGTGTGTAAAATGAAGTTCGACGAGAGTTGCAAATAGTTTCGAAAACATGTCATTTCGAATTTTCTAATGGCTTCTGTGTAAATATCATTTATTTATTTTTTTATTTTTTTATTATGTACAAACCTGGACTACAAATACAAAGGAAGGTTTATAAATTATCCCTCACAACAAGAAAATTAAACGTTTTCTCGGTCTGAGCCGTTCTTACAAGACATTCAATGTTTTTAGCTCAAGAAAAGGAAAGTGTACGGTTCAGTGCACGCTTAACCCTTACCGTTAAAGCGAAGTCCTCTAACGATCTGGTTTTTCAAAAAGTTGTCCACAATGTTCAAGAAATTCCAGATGACAATTACTAATCTATCAAATTGTGTTTTCAACACTCCAACCCTCACAATGTTTTTCAAAAGAACAACAATTTCTAAATTGTCAATTTTTTAAGGGGTGGGGGTTTGACAATCAAAGTTTTAATGCTCTTGGATACTCAACAGCGACAATTCTTAAGTAATTCAAAACATTATCATATGCTCCAACCATTCATGCTGATGAATATTTTCTCCCACAAATTTTCAAGACATATTTTAATCACAAGGTATTTCAAAAACGTAAGTGTTTATTATTTAAAAATAAGGGGAGAAAATGTAGTAAACTATGAACTATCCGCCTCAATGTGTTGAACAGTAAGAAAATTTTTATGGTTCGATCTTATACCCAACAACATCTTTATTTCATTACGATTCTGAAGTCATAAGGTGGTTAGCGTTAAGAAAACAATCCAATGATCCAACTAGAACCAGAGGATCAACCCAGGATAATCCAAATTAGAAAATAGCAGACCTTAGGTATGATGAGATAGACTGTATATGGGAAAAATGCCGACAAAGAATGAGCTAACACTAGAACAATCCACAACAAGGTGTTATAATGACTTCCTGTAAGCATTGAAGGCGGTTGAAGAATGAAAAAGAAAATGTATGATAAGGGTCTAAAGAAGAAGCCCTCCACACAACTTAAGCAGAAACCGGCTGCAATAACAACTGCTATCAGAATCAAATATGATTGCTGGTATTGAAAACGACATCATGGACCCAGTGGATGCAATGCACAACCCTTCTAGCCATTCGATTTCTCTCAACAGAAACTGTCTCATTTGTCATAGATATCACTATCTATTGACATCTCTTCCGGGAACGTTGAAATTGATATGAGGCAATCTGCTCAAGCCTCCGAGTACTAAAACCAAAATGCACTAATCGAGTCTAGAGCCAAGAGATCAATCTAAATATCGTTAGGACACATTCCATTTCAAACACTTGTTGAACATTGATTGCAGTTTATTTATACTATAGAATATATCATAAAATATAATCCCGAAAGTAATTAAGAAGATTACCAAGTTACCCTTGATAAAATTCACTCTCAAAAATATATATAATATAATATAAAGTACGTATGTTTAACCGGCAACGTATATACAACTTTAAGCTAATTTGTAATAGCCACAAGCTATCCTTATGGCTAAATGAGCTAAAAACAGATGAAACTTATACAATAAGCTAAACAAATCAGCAAAGAAAAAGCATTTTGAAACATAAATAAGTTATGAAAAAGGCTATTGAAAATGGCTGTTGGACTAAAAACTAAGGGTTTGTTTTTTTCTTTTTTCAAAAGATTTTAAAATGACAAAGTGGCTATTGCAGCCTTGATTTTAAGCAATTAAAAGAAGGCTAAACTAAAAAATAAGCTCAATCAGATTG
The DNA here is from genome assembly GCA_026074375.1 of Tanacetum coccineum. Taxonomy (NCBI): domain Eukaryota; kingdom Viridiplantae; phylum Streptophyta; class Magnoliopsida; order Asterales; family Asteraceae; genus Tanacetum; species Tanacetum coccineum. The sequence goes on along the minus strand of BQNB010092349.1, from coordinate 4,376 downwards.
AGCTTATATACCAATGGGCTTGTGTGATGAAAATCAGACCCTAAAACTAATTCCAACTAACCCAAATTTGCTAATGAAAAATAGATCTTAAACTGGGAAAGTAAACTAGGTAACTTTGACAGATTTTAACTAGAACTCAATTGATACATGCATAGTTAAATAACTATATAAAAGACTCAAAATCAAGCATGAAAATGATAACCAACAGCTCCTATTGCAGTTTTATATACCAAAAATATATATATAAAATAAAATACTTCAAAGAACAATTAAGATAATTACCAAGTTACCCTCGATAAAATTCACTCTTAAAAATATATATAATATAATATATAATACGTATATTTAACCGGGTAAATATGATCACCCGGGTCGTTTCCCCAACGACTAGTGAAATTGAAACCACGTTTTAGTTCGGATTATGATTTGAATGAAGCAAATATATTTTTGATAAGCTATCACTACTAAATAAAAAAGCAACAATTTCAAAATTTAATTAAAAACGCGAAACGGGACACTAAAACTAAGGCCAAAAACCTAAATTCTACAAAATTAAACCTAATTTTTATTTTTCTTTTTAAATGTATTCTAATTGACTAAAAACGAAGTTTAAAAAAAACTAGAACGAAAACGGAGTTAAAACGAGAGTAAAAACTTGAAAACCGAGATCGGGAACGAATCCCGTTCTTTTAAAAAATGAATTTTTGCAAAATAAATCCTACGAAAGTGGAACTAATTTTCCTACAAACTTTATATTAAAAGAAAATTTTATAAAAAAGATTTTTATTTTTCTGATTAATTTTCTATTTTTTATGATTTTATAAAGTTTTTAAAGAAAATAAAAGATTAAAAATACTAAACTTAGAGTAAAAATTCTAGAAAAAATACAGGAAATAGCTTATGCTAAATGAAACCTAGGAAAAATAAGCCCAAAGTCGTAGCTTATAGAATAAGCCACGAAATAAGCTTAACAACTTATTTGGCTTATAAAGCTAAAATGTGTATAAAGGTTTAATGAAAGGAAAAGAAAACGGATGAGCTATTGTAGCATGGTGGTAAAGAGTGTGTGTTGTGTGTGGGAGGTCGTGGGTTCGAGGCAGGTAAACCCCAACTTTTTGCAATTTTTATTTTTTTTGCTTTTTATGAAAAAGTAAATACTAGGAATTAAAGAAGACACAAAATTAAGCACTTTTAATAAAGGGGACATAGGCTGAAACTAACTAATAAGCTCTTAAACAGCTTATTAAAGCTGCTGTATCAGAAAGTGGACTTTTGAGCTAATTTTTGCTAACACACTTGCACAAAGCACAAATTAAGCTTAATTTTGAAAGCAAAAGCTGTTCTAGAAGGCTTAAGATGTTTACTATCTAGAAATGATAAGCTAAATGCACTTAAAACACTTAATGATGATTAAAATCAAAGATCAAAAGCAAACTTTATTCCTACTGTTTTTGGTGTTTTTTGGTCTTTTAGTGACTTTTAAAAGAAAATGTTCTACAGTAAATAAGCTTGGACACTAAAAATAAGTTCTAAAATGAATTAAGCTATACCGAATCTTAATCCTACTCTAACCTTAGAAACTAAATCCTATGATTACCTAGCTAAAAATTAAGCTAAAAGTGACAGCAGGAACAGCTTGGTTCCTGCTGATGCACTTTGCACAAGTGCAAAATTATAGTGCAGGTTACCTAAGGACTACCACTACCTTAAACACACTCAAATGAGTGTGTATAAACACAATGTAAGCAAAATCCAAGCCTTAAGGGCTTTGGATCAAAATTTCACAAGCAAAAAGAAAGGCATAAGGTACCCTGGTGCTGAGAAGAAAAATTAAGCCATAACTTTTTAAATTTTGAATTCTAACTTATAAAATCACTTCACCTAATGATCTAAAATGAAACTAAAGCTAACTCAATCAAAATGCTCAAAAACCTTTGACTTTTAAAGGTCAAATTTACTTAAACCAAACACCCCTAAAGGTTTGACAGATTTGAGATAAGCTTTTGAAAATGTAATCTACCTAGCCTAACTTGATTACCAGATAAAAAATAGCTTATAACAACTCAAGTAAGCATAAACTAACAACTGGATTTAGCTAAAACTTAAGATCTAAGATTATGCTAACTAATATTTTTGGGTTTTTTAAGGTTTTATGAAAAATTACTTATAAAACTATGATCTAAACTATTATAAGCAAAAACAGATAAGCTAATATGATTAATAAGCTAGATGAAAGGTAATTAAGCACTATTAGGCAACTGAATAAGCAGATAAGCAATAAGCAAGCATATAAAGTAAAAATTAAGTTAGAATGGAAAATGGACAAGAAATTTAAAGGTGAGACTTACTTTATCCTCTAGCTAAACAAGAGGAACCACAAGGGCAGCTACATGCTCTCCTAGCTTATAAATAAGCTAGGAGTTAAGTCCATAGAGATCCTTCCCTTATTGATCTCTCTTCCAAATAAGCTCATAATCCAAATTTCCTAGGTAAATAGAACTTAATCTGATTAAATTGTTAAGATAAGTTTAAGACAGTATTAAGCTCAAATCAAAAGCTTATAGACTTTTGAGAGCTTATGGTAGCTTATTGAGTTACTAGTGAAGAAAATGGAGTTTATAAGTAAAAGAGATTAAAAACATGTAAAAGCAATCACTGAATTTATTAACTGAAAACCTTGATTACATTATATTAAAGAGGATTACATTACTTTAAAAGTAAATTACATGAATTTTAAATGACAATAAAAAAAATAAGCTGAAATTAAGCAATAAAAAGTACTCTACACTACTCCTACTCCTAGTTCTAGATAGTGAATGTGTGTGAAGGTGAGGGCTATTTATAGCCTGCCAAGGATCCTTCTAGCCCCTTGCTTGATACCCACGCTCCTTTTGATCTACACCTTTCATTCCTTCAATCATTGGATCTTAATGTTTGAGCCGTTGGATCAAATGCATACAAAAAGCACAATTAAGTGTCTAAAAGATAACTTCATCATCCCCGATTTTTCACTTTTCCCATGCTAAGCTTAAAAACAAGATCATTGTTAATTACAAGTCATGACACTAACACTACTCATAAATACTAATTGTGTACTTACTTTTCCTCCCGCAAATCCTACTTTTGTATCTCAAGATTTTACTTAAGTCATATACCCGAAGGCTCTTTAAGACTTGTTTCGATACTTATTAATTCCAAAAATAAAGCGTAACGGTTAAGAACGCAATAATTAGCTCCTAGCCCTTTTCAAAAGATCAAATGTCATCAAGATTAAAGTCCACATCGAGGCAACCAAAATTTGGCTTTTATTAGGCTACTTAAGCAAGGCACCATTCATGTCATATACCCTAAGGCTCTTTAAGACATGAATGGACCAATCTTATTTGCACCATATACCCTTAGGCTCTTTAAGGCACAAAATAAGACAAAAATTAAGCAACATTATTAAACCTCAGTCCTTTAGAAGGCTACAACATCGGCCACGCCTCCGACAAGATGTAGCAAACATATTTCGACTTCGGTAACTTCCTCGACCTTTTAGAAGGCTGTAACATCGGTTGTGAGCCGGCAAGATACAACAAACTTTTATCAGTCTCGGATTATTATTGAATTCTACTTATCCCATATACCCTAAGGCTCTTTAAGGAATAAGCAAAATATTTATTAATGTGATACATATAGTATGCCAAATTAAGTATTCCTGATGTGTACTCATCCTAATCACAAAGGAACTAAAGAAAACTTCTATTAGCTAATTATTAACCAAAAAACCGCACAACTCTATTTATTAAACATTTATATATAGAGGTGAAACAAGCTAATGGGAGAAAAAGCCACAATTAACACTTATGAGCTTGAAAGAAAACCAACTATTCTATGTTTAATGTCATGACTTATAAATAACACTATCATTTCTTGTTCTTCGCAATTTAAAATTTCTAATAAAGAAATTCGCGAATACTTAGCCTATATAAAATCCAACTCGGCATATTTAAAATCTACTTGAGATTAGCACAAGCCTTCATTTACTAACGATTCAAGTCTTGCATATTTAAAGTCTACGTGAGACTAGCACAAACTATCATCATTAATTGTTAAGGGAAAAAGCTAACACTCAACACGTACGATCGGGTAAAAAATTACTTTTTATTCTTACTAACGGAAAACCTACATTCGTGTCTTTATTTTATTTATTTATTTATTTTATTTTTTTTATATAATTATATTTATGACTAAAAATTTAAATTTTTTGCTATTTTTGTGGGAAAACGGGTACGTGAGAACAAAACAATAAGCAAGCAACATCAAATCGATAGATTCCCTTCCCCAAACTAAAACGAAACATTGTCCTCAATATTTAAAGTCGGGTCTCTACG